>JALDNG010000303.1:52500-262185 GCA_024349245.1 Neodontobutis hainanensis | reverse complement strand
AGAATAGGATTTTTTTTGTTTGTTTGTTTTTTTTTTTTTTTATAAAATAGAGTAGGAATCAATGGAAAGGAAGTAGAATTCGGTGTCTGTCAGTCAGGTATTGATAGAAGAGATGTGTTTTCAGGCGTATTTTAGAGATGTTTATAGAATTTGCTGATCTTGTAGCAGCAGCTAGATTATTCCACCAAAATGGAACAGATCCAGAGAAAGTACATGAGAGTGATTTTATTTTATTTTTTTCCTTTTTGGGATTGGACAACCAGACCTTGTTCATTTGCAGAGCGCAAGGATATAATAGGAACATAGGTCTGTATCAGTGAGTGAAGATATGAGGGGGCGGAGCCAGTGGTGGTCTTGTAGGACAAGAGCATAGCTTTGAACTTGATGCGGGTGTCAACCAGGAGCCAGTGTAACCTAATGAAGAGAGGAGATACGTACGCAGCATTCTGGATCAGCTGATGTGGTTTGGTTGTGCAGCAGGAGTCCAGCCAGAAGAGCATTTCAATAATCCAGTTTGGACAGGACAAGAGCCTGGACTAGGATTTGTGTAGAGTGCTCAGATAGAAAAGGTCTAATCTTTCTAGTGTTGTAAAAACATAAAAGTGCATTTAAAGTTTGAAGTAAACATAAATTCAATGCTGTGTGCAGTAGGAGGAAGTTGGTGGTTCGATTTCCTTTCTCCCCACAGTTCATACTGCCTTTGTGTCCTTGGGTAAGACACTTAACCCCCCCTTTCCTCCAGTGGTGTTCCAGCTGTAACACTGGTGAATAGATGCTTAATGTAAACCAAATAAATGTAAATGTGGGGTCTAATGATATATATAATCATATACTGTGTATAACTATTTTTTCAGAGGCAGCTCTTGTTCTGAACAGACCAGACTCTAGTTTACAGCGGGACATTACAGCACAAGTGGATTCAATAGCTTCAAGATAAACCAATGTATTTTCTCCAAACCTCTTTAAAATAATGGATCTAATCTAGTGGCACCATGCACACCTCTTTTTTCTGCCAGGGTACGTAACCTTCTGAGCACAGCTGTATATATAGTTTGATATGTGCTGCATCTGAAGGTAGAGCTTCTCTTTTAGTCTCTATACGGGTCAACACTGTCACTAAACTAACCTGTTCAGGGCTCTGTCTGAGTCCAGATGAGGTTATAACTTCACTTCACAGTCGCACATTTAACAGTGAAATAAAAGTTGTCAGGTCACAGTCGGCAGCTGAGGATAAGAGCTGATGAAATGTGGAAACAGGAAGTGGATTGTGTGAAAATTTCTGTTTTTGTTCTTTACAGATGTATAATAGCTTCAGGTTTAAATGTAAAGAGAGTTTTGAGTTTACATTTTTTACAATAAATGTCCAACACTTCACTTTTTTATATATTTATTTCTATATTTTAAGTGTGGTTTGCTTAGTGCGAGTTTCTTTTGGATAGTTTATAAAATGTTTAATACATGTTTAGGTTTAGTAGTGTCTGGTAGTTTTACTTTTTTTTTTTTTTTTCATGACTGGACTGGACCGACAGAAAACCAGACCAATAACTGGACACTGGACTGGACCGACAGAGCAGCAGAACGAGTACTGGACTGGACTAGACTGGACTGGACCGACAGAGCAGACCGAGGACTGGACTGGACTGGACTTGACGGACAAAGCAGCAGACCGAGGACTGGACTGGACAAGACTAGACTGGACTGGACTTGACCGACAAAGCAGCAGACTGAGGACTGGTCTGGTCTGGACTGGACTGGATTGGACCGACAGAAGCAGCAGCAGACAGGTAACTGTAGAGGGGCTCTGCAAAGACAGAACAAAGTAAAAACTTATGTTTAAAACAAGTTTTGCTGTTGGGACGTTCACCTCTGAACATGAGTATACTGTTAACCACAGAAAAAATATTTTATTCTCCAGCTCACTGTGTGTCACTGTGTGTGTCACTGTGTGTGTCACTGTGTGTGTCACTGTGTGTCACTGTGTGTCACTGTGTGTTACTGTGTGTTACTGTGTGTCACTGTGTGTGTCACTGTGTGTGTCACTGTGTGTGTCACTGTGTGTTACTGTGTGTCACTGTGTGTCACTGTGTGTTACTGTGTGTCACTGTGTGTTACTGTGTGTGTCACTGTGTGTTACTGTGTGTGTCACTGTGTGTCACTGTGTGTCACTGTGTGTCACTGTGTGTCACTGTGTGTTACTGTGTGTCACTGTGTGTTACTGTGTGTCACTGTGTGTCACTGTGTGTTACTGTGTGTGTCACTGTGTGTTACTGTGTGTCACTGTGTGTCACTGTGTGTCACTGTGTGTCACTGTGTGTTACTGTGTTACTGTGTGTTACTGTGTGTGTAAGGACTGCTTTTATAAAATAGTGGACTTTGATTTGAACTTACATTTGCCTAAATCCTTTAGTAAATGTGACCTGTACTGGGTCAGAGGTCATGCATGCTCCTGCTGCTCCTGACACTTCTGTTGCTCATGACAGCTTTACTTTTATTTTTAGTCATTTCCACCTTTAGCCAATGATTTTATGATCAACTTTTTACTTTCTTTTAACTGGATTTTTATGATTTTACTTCTTTTAACTTTTTCAACAACACGTTGGACCTGCTGAGCGACTGGAGCCTTGGAATCTATTTCAACATGTCTGGGGTAAAAACTACTACTACAAACTCTTTTTGACAAAATAGTTTGAACATGATGCCACCTGCAGAAACTTGGTGCCCAGCCAAAGCAGCACTGGATGATGATAGCTGCAAACTCTTTTTTTTTTTCTCTGAGAAACTCCTTTCTGATATTGCTCCACTATATTTTGCCACAGCATTGGTGATCTTTTGTCCATTTTGACTTCTGAGAGACACTGACACTCTGAGAGGCTCTTTTTATTCCCAAGCATGTTGCTAATTGACCTAATAAGTCCCAAATGTGTCCTCCAGCTGTTCTTTATATGTACATGAAACTTTTCTGTCTCTTATTGTTACCTGTTAGTGTTTTATAATAAGAAGCACTCTTATAACTTTTCTGTAAGTTATTTGCACACTTTGCATGCTACACTGCACTAGATCAGGACACTAAATACCTCATCTGTTGAAACCAGTTAGAACCAGTTGGTCACCCCTGGCTGGACACTTAGTGGAAAAGTCCTGGTACTGGGGCAGGAAGTGCCCCCTCCTGTGTGAGCTGTGGCCAAAGGTGATGACTTTTAGTGTATTGAGTTGAGCAGACGCACAACACGTGGGCTGACCTCATGTTAGCTGCGGGTCGTCTAACAGCGCTGGACTTATGCCTTTTTCTGAGTGGAATTAAACCGACAAACTTTACATTGGTTTTATAGTTTTTATTCTCTTCGTCTTAGCTCCAGCACTCATCCCAAAAGAACCAGGAGATATTGTTTTTAGCTCTCAGGAAATCCAAAATAACGCATTACATTTCAAAATGTTTGAGAGATAACATTTGATATATTTATTGTAGTGTCCAAAATTTTTGGTAATCACGTTTGTAGATTTTAAACACAAAAAAATTGCAGCAAAGAAAAAAGTGTGAAGTAACTGAAAAGATGTTTAATATTTTAGATTCCTCAAAGTCATCAGTCTTTGTCGACAGAGCTGCAAACCCTTGGGCCTCTCTCAGTCAGCTTCAGGATGTAGTCACTTAAAATGGTGTTTCCAGGTTAAAAGTGGAACACAATGTTGTCTTTGTGTCTTATTTAAAAGTAAAAACCTGGAGGATTAGGGAACATAGATTTAAAGCTAAAATGAATGCTAGCCTTTATAAAAACACATCTTTAGACTTTATAATAAATGCACGTTGGGCGAGAGACAGAAAGTGTTGGAGGAAGAGAGTGGGACGAGTCAGGACCAGAGTTTAAAGTGTTGTTTGTGATTTTACTCATAAATATGTCCTGGATTGGAACGGTTCAACATCAAAAAGGCTTTTTAACAAACTTAAAGACATTGTTCTTGTGGTTTTGTCTTGTATAAATCTTTAAATCAGGATGAATGTGCAGCTCTGATAAAGCTCCTGGATTGTAAAGACTCTGATGAAAGTCTTGGAGATATAAGAGGCTTATATCAGTGACCAGACTCCCGCTCAGAGCCACTGTTTCATGGACTTGTTCTGTAAGCACCAAAACTGTTCTGAGGACCAGAGCCACACACATTTGTTTTTAGACTGCTCTCACTCAAAAGAAATGTGCACCAGACGTTTATGTGAACATGAAAAAGTATGCACTGTCAATCTTTGGTTCCACAAATATATGTGAGCAGCTCCAACATGAACTTTATTAAAAGCCTCACAGATGACAGTTTATAATCCTGTGTAAAGATGAAGGTGACGGCAGACAGCTCTGATGTGCAGACGCTGTGCTCCGAGGTTCAGGAGAAGAAATCACATTAAACAAGTACGATAAATAATTTAATTGCCTATTACTTTGCATATATCCATATTTTTTCTTTGTTCAGTGAAATAGTCCTTTTATTATTCAGATTGACAGCTGACTGCACACAGAGAGAGGTTTGCTGCTGGTGAATAATTTAAGTTTTGTGGCTTTTTTTTTTTTTTTCAAAAATACACGAAGGACTCAAATAGACATTGAGTATTTTACTTTAAAGTAACCTTCAACCCAACGTATTTTTTTCCAGAGTTTACAATGTTTTTGTTGCATGCAGAAATGTAGTTTTGTTTTCTCAGTGTTATTTCATTTTAAATGTCAAAAGTGTTTTGTAGCTCTTAGTGTTTTCTTTAATGTTGAAAACGGGTCCAAATGGCTCTTTGAGTGGTAAAGATTGACCCTGGTCTCGCAGAAAACCCAAACTCACTCATTCGTCTTTGAACAGTTCTGGCTGAAACACCGAGTAACTTTGAAATACAATCTGCAGATAAATTCATGTCCAATAACTCCATCAGCCTTTCTTTGTCAATGTTGTACCAAGGACGGCCCATCTGTCCAACTACAGTGTCCACAGGGTTTAAAACGTCATCACCAACATGCTCCATAACCAGCCTCAGAAACTCTTGGAAGCCCTGTAAGATTTCTGGAGGGTATCCACATGTCTCGACGATGTCTCCCAGAGGTACAGCTCCTGACGACATGCAAATTATAAAAGATCATTGTCCAGAGGAGTTCTTTCAAGGGATGACTGCAATTTTGAAAATAGCCTGGAAATTAGTTCACTTCTGAGAAGGCCCTATTAAAAATAAGCTCTATAATTTATTTGACAAAATATTATATTTGATAAGTTTATCACATGTTACATATACTTACATGAATATCTTGAGGTCCTGCAACTGCCATAATCAAGTCACCATCTAATGTTGATGTATTCTATTAGCCATCCTGGATAAAACGGTTATAGTTAGACGAATAATTATTCTCATCTAATGACCTTCTGTTCCTTGACATTTACAAGGCATTCAATAAAGTAGCCCCCCTTAGACCAAGCTCATAAGCGATGAAAAACATTACAAATTTATAACAGTAAACTTGTATCTGTGCTATGTATTATCTTCATTTCAGTTCATTTTGTTCACTACTAGCCAAATATTATACACACAGATTCATAACAGTAAATTTGACTAAAAGCTAAGCTAAAGCTAATTTACTAAACTGACTTATTAAACGGACATGCAAATAATTACCTCAGCACACTGCAGTAATGTTTAATCTCCGACGATCTGCAGCAAAGTGGATTGCCGTAAATCAATTTAGTGCAAGAGGGTCAAGGGATCAGGGGGCGGGATTACTGGAAAGGTGACCAATCACAGGAGGTGCAGGTTGAAATGGGAGAAATGCCATTAGGAATCAGGCGAGTAAAATTAATGATGGCATATTGGGTTAGTATCCAGGGGCAGTGTGAGTCGCATCCTGCCAAAAGTCTTTTAATAGACTGCTGGGAACACAATAAGACAAATTTCATGAGTTTTGGGTGGATTGGTGATGCAAAGGTAGAAGTCATAGGATTATTTCTTTTTTTTTTTCATTTATTAAGATCCCCATTAGCGCCTGATTTCTCAGTTGCTATTCTTCCTGGGGTCTCCTCTTCATTACATCACAATTTACATAATTCACCATTTTATACATTATTCACACTCATACACACAAACCCACTCACAGCCATCCTCAAACTAAACATCATCTACAATAACTCAATGCAGTTATATAAGTAAACAAAAATGCTTTACATTTGAACATTTAATAAATTACTCACCGATATAAACTAAAAACACATCTTTTCATATTACCATACTCTTCCATAATCATAACTCTTGTGTGAACAGAAACTATTTTCATTTCTTTTGCAAACAATTTCTATTATTTTCCAACAACAAAAATCCTGGTAATCCATTCCATGCAACCATGGCCCGATAAAAAACTGTTCTCTGCAACTGATTAGTTCTGACTTGAGGCAGGGCTTTGTCTTGTGCAGTAATTATGTTGATCAGCAAAAAATGTCAATTTTGTGTCAATTATTTCAGGAGTTTTTCTTTCAATGATATTATGAATAAATGATAAAAGACAATATTTCAATCTATATTTTACAGTTAACCATGCCAAATTATTATGCATTGTTATTATATTAGTTGTATATGGACAACCCAAAACGATACGTGCCACTTTTTTCTGTGCCACTTGCAATTTGTATAAATTCTTTTCATTAGTATTTGACCAAACAACCGACGCGTAGTGTAAATGAGCTAATACTAAAGACTGGGCTAATCGTTTGGTCAGCCATTTGGGAATAAATTTCTTACAATATCTGATTATTCACATACTACGACCCATTTTTTGCAATATTTTATTTATTTGGCTATTCCAAGACAATGAGCTATCCACAATCACACCCATTAGAGACATTTCTTCCACTTGCTGAATCACATTTCCTCCTATATCTAAGTGCAATGTTGATGATGGCTTAAGAAAATATTTTGACCCCAGTATCATACATTTTGTTTTTCCTGCATTAATCAGTCATTTATTATCAGTAATTCTACCATTAAAATAAACTGTGTACTCACGTTTACTAAGATAGCTTTCAATCCATCTAACAGAAGTAGGTTCAAATCCATAACAAACTAACTTTTTAATAAAATATTATGGTCTAGAACATCAAAGGCTGCACTTAAATCTAAAAATACTGTACCCACTAAATTCTTATTATCAGTTTCCTGTAGCCAATAGTCAGTTAACTGAGTCAGTGCTGTTGTTGTGGAATGACCCATTTTATAAGCATGCTGATACCTTGTGTTTAACCCATTTACTTCAAAAACACTTGGATTTGATCATACACAACTTTTTCCATCACTTACTGCCGGTAATAAACTTATTGGTCTGCTATTCTGACCTGAAAACTGTTCTTTATTATTTTTTATTAAAGGTAAAATTTTTGCTTTTTTCCATTTTGAAGGAAAAACACCTGCTGTTAAACTCAAATTAATTATATGAGAAATGGGCAAAGCAATGACATCTATCACCAACTTCAACAATTTAACATCTAAGTCATCTGTTCCACAAGCTCTATCTTTACTTGATTTAATATTTTCTTCACATTATCCTCTTTTACAGTGTTAAATTTAAATGTGCAATCTTTTGTTTTCATGATCCTATTTGATATTAGATCATATGAGATATTTTCATTTTGTCCCAAATCCATGGTTTGTCCATTTTTTTTATTTTATGCTTAAAAAATGGCTCAAATAGAAATACAATCTCTTTTGGTCTAGTAAGACTAATCCCATCAGCATCTAGTAACGTTGTCTTACATTTTGTTTTCCTTCCCGATAATTCATTAAGTGTTTTCCACATCTTTGCACTGTCCATTCCAGCTTCTCTTCATTTATTTTGATAATATATTTGTTTTTTAAGTTTCTTCATTTTAGTCACCTGATTTCTAAGCTTACGATACTTATTCCACTGAACCACATCATTCTGTTTAATAGCTTCTTCTTTAGCTTGATTCCTATGCCTCATATGTTCTTTGAGCTCTTGATCCATGGAGTTGAGACATTTCTTACCGTTTGTTTCCTTAACGGAGCATATTTGTCTATTACTCTAGTTTTCAAATTATCAAAAATGGCCACAGCTCTAACAGGATTCTGCTGCTTTTTAACCTCCAACCAATCTACACTCCTCATGTCGTCTATGAAATCCTTCTCTTTAAACTTTTTATATGTCCTTTTGTGAATAAAATTTTGACCCGATTTATTTACCTTTGTAATTCTATTCACAGCTATTAAATTATGATCACTGCAACCTACTGGAATAGAGACTGCCTCCGAACAGAAATCCTTTACATTTGTAAAAATTAAATCAATCAAAGTTGCTGAATATGTGCCATTATCTTTCAAATGTACTCGTGTATAATCCTTAACTATTTGAGACAAATGACAAGTATTAGCTAAAGAAAGTAATTTACTCTTTGACGTACAATTTGTAGACTTCCAATCTATATTAAAATCTCCTACAAAGTAGGTTCATCAGCCCTTTCACATGCTTTATCCAACAGTTCACATATTTGATCCAGACACATTGCAGTAGCTTTTGGTGCTCTATAACAGCATCCAATAAGAACAGGCTTTACATAAGGCAACTGGAACTGTACCATATTATTTCAACTCCTGGTATATTAAGATCTCTTCTAACTTTGGCTGGAATATTATTTTTTACATAACAAGCTCCTCCTCCTCCAGACAAATGTATGTCCTGCCTAAATAAATGATAACCATCTATATTCAATACAGAACTGTTAATAGTTCAATCTAAGTGTGTTTCTGAAAGGGCCAATATGTGGAAATTATAATTCTTTAATATTTCTGAGATATCATCTTTTTTATTCCTTAAACTACAGATATTCAAATGAGCTATGTTAAACATCCCTTTTGCACCAAAAAGTATTTTTCAGCCATCTAACACAAGTTTGTCCATCAATACGCATATCTTTAGTCTTACATTGAGCTCTCGTTAAAGTGAATATGACACCCAAACACTCACACATCATACTCATACACACATATACAAATATCTTCAGCATTGTGATGAAGTAAACAAAATACATCAGTAGAGCAACGCTTGCCCATGACAAATTATTCCTTTTTCAACTAAATTTTAGCTATGTTAAATTCAAAAACAAGAACTCGTAATATCAGTCTTTTCCAAAATTCATCTTTTTATATTATCACCATAATTTATCACATGACCCTTGTTTATCCGATCTAATCGTTAACATTCAATCCAGTATCAATTATAGTCTTTACAAACTCTTCTGCTACACTGCGTTCTGTCAACTTCTTCGTCTCTCCTTTAAATGTTATTATCAACGTCGCTGGATGAATTAGACCATGTCTCACCCCTGCATCCTTCAATTTACTCCTTATTTCATGAAATCCTGCACGTTTTTTTGCCATTTCAGTAGTGAGATCTGGAAAAATCCTTAACTTCATCCCTCGTACTTGTAGCACTCCCTCTTTTTTAGCGATTTTTAGGATTTCTTGTCTTGTAGTGAGTTTGTGAAAACGTACCATCATCACTCGAGCTGCACCTTTCCCAACCGGTCCAACCCTACGGGCCATCTCCACATGTGACTCCTTTCGTAGTTCTTTGTAGGATTAAGACAATTAGAGTACAGCTCTACAGTGTTACAGTCTTCAATTCCTCCCTGGTTATTCCCAACACCATATGTAGACATAGAGATACAGCAGGAATTGAAGGATAAGTCAAAGAAACTTCCTGAAAACAGAATAGTACAGAATTACTTTGATTTGCATTTTGCAGATTCCATGTTTATATTCACAGATGGTTCAAAAGATCCTGATACCGGGCGTGCAGGTGTAGCAGTTTACATCCCAGCAAGTGAGTATATTAAGAAAAGAATATCGGATATCGTGTCAGTATATACCACAGAATTGATTGCAATATTATTGGCCCTGCAGTGGATAGAAGAGAGGGAAACAAATAATACTGTTTTTGCATCTGATAGTTTGTCTGCACTTATGAGTATTAAATCTGCAAAAACATTATTTAGATCCAATATCATTAATGATATATTCATTAAGTTATACAGGATGAAGCTAAAGGGGCTATCCACATGCTTTCTTTGGGTTCCTGCTCATGTCGGTGTGGAGGGGAATGAGCAGGTGGATATGCTGGCCAAAGGATCACTCAAAACTAAACACGTACACTTAGAAACCCCATTAAATAAAGAAGAAGCAAAGTCAATTATCAGGAAGTATGCACAGTCCGTTTGACAAGGGTATTGGGATAACAGTGAAACTGGAAGGCATTTATATAATGTACAGAGACAGGTTGGTGCTGGGAGGATGGTGGGCTGGAAACAGAGGGAAGAAAGTTTAATAACTCGTCTGAGAATAGGTCATACAGGTCTAAACCTTTCATTGTATAAAATAGGTAAGCACCCAAATGGGAAATGTACATATTGTAATCAACCAGAAACAGTGGAACATGTTCTTCGTCAGTGTAGGAAATATAATATTAATAGGGAGCACCTCTTTCAGTCACTACGGAAGACAAAACATCATGACGTCTCATTGTCAGGTCTTTTGGGGAAAACAGCAGGTCCGATATATTGTTATATAATTAGGTTTCTTAAAGAAACTGAATTAATTAAAAGAATCTGAGTCTAATAAGTATTATTATGTATATTTTTTTCCTGCTTAATCTCTCGTTCCACACTCCAGTCCAGTTAGTGGCGGTAATGCACCGTTAAATGGTTTGCCAACCGCCATTAAACACCAGAAGAAGAAGAAGAAGAAGAAGAAGAAGAAGAAGAAGAAGAAGAAGAAGAAGAAGAAGAAGAAGAAGAGTGTCGGGGCGGGATTACTGGAAAGGTGACCAATCACAGGAGGGTCAGTGCCACCGGTAGTTCCCGACAACAATCCGCCAAAAGACTTTCTAAGAACCCGAAATCTGCGCGTGGAGAGTTCATATCTGCTCAAGGGAATTGAAATCATTTGCTCTTGTCGACTATTGTCGTGATTCTGACTCCAAACCGGATCGTCTACAGTCTCTGTGGGACACGAAGCTCACAGCAGACGTCTTTGTCCGCCTCCCGCTGCAGAGTCTCAGTCTCGTCTGGGACGACGCCTGCAACAATCCAGGTTTGTCCGTGTCTTTGTCTGTTTGTGAGTGTGACCACGTTTTAAAAGGCTCGTGTTTTAGAGGCTTTGCTGCAGAAAAGTGTAAATGTAGTCAACGAAGAAAGTGTCGGAGCTAATCCCGTCTTCACTAGCGTTACACGTCTCTGGAGTAATCCATGTTCAAAAGTAGCCTGGTTCTACCAGACTCTCGTACATTTCATTTGTACAGAGAGTCTGGCCTCGCTCCATTGACAAGCATTTACTTCCTTGTATGCGGGAACTCTGTTGAAGTTTAAAACTATTGGATCTGCCCAGAGTCACTCAGGATCTGCCATAGCCAATCGCTAACGTGTGGTCGTGACGTATGTCATGCGCCGAAACCGACTGGAAACAACAAGTCACTCCCTCTGTTCGCTGATTGGTCCTACAAAAAATTGATTTCTGGAAACCTAAGAATATACAGCGATCCCAGACTAAGTACTAAAGCGAAATGAAATTGAGCGGAAGTACGTAGGAGGGCGGAGCCAGGCTAGTTCAAAAGGACTACATCTGCAGAGTTTGAGCTGCTTTGAAAAACAGCAGCGAGCTCATAAACTGGCGACAGGCTCAAGCCACAACCACGAGGCGCTTGGCCACTTTTAAAATGTCCGCCATTGTTTTAGCCTCTACGAAAACAGTCCGGACACTTTTGTAAAAACGGACAGGGTTTGTCTGAAACTGTCCGCTCGGACTTTGTCCACGTGTCCTAATGTTTCTGACTTTACTCAACAGGTCAGAGGAAAGTAGGATATTATTGTTATTCCAAATGCACACGCATAAATAAAATAGAAAAAGTGTTTTTAAAGCTGCAAGACATGTTTGAACATTTGCCGTAAATCGTTAATTATGAGCTCATTTATACAAACTATGTGTTTGGTATGTTACAGTTAGCTTAGCCACATAACCAGACTAATAAATCGAGCACAGAGTGATTTTTATAAAACCCAATAGATTGCATAGTTGGTATGCTGGAGTTAGTTTGCACATTAAGCAGAAATAAAGCAGTGTAAAACATGACTCTATTGTGGTCTCTGTTTAATGCCACCTCCTTTTTGATGCATTTTTAATCACAGGTCAGGTCACTTTCAAAAAGACAATATTCAAATACAATGGGTTCTTAAAGTTTAGTCATGCAGTTTTCTAATATAAATCTTTCAAAGGCAGAGTATTTACACAATGTGCTCTACTTGGTTCAAACACTACTCTATATTCACCAGAAGAGGGCGACAAAGACATTAATTACAACTCCATGTATCAGTGTTGTTCTGGGGCTGTAACTCTAGTCCTCCACTAGTCCTTGACCTCTCTTTCCTTATTTATTTGGCAGTAGTCGACAGAAATAAAACAAAGTGAGACAGGAAGGGGACTGACACTGGGCAAATTCTTGTTTCTTTGCAACAAACACAAAATTATTTTTATTTTAAATTTTTTTGAACTAATACTTTTATGGGCCTATAGAATCACCCTAGCATCCCCCACCTTTACGGCGTGGCTCCTTGTACGTCTTCTACGTTTCATTTTGTTTCACTTTTGGGAGAAAAACAAAGTGTTGCTATTATTCATTTAGCTGACGCCTTTATCCAAAGCGACTTACATTGTTCTACAATAATTACCAGTGTTACAGACACTGGAGGCAAGGTGGGTTAAGTGTCTTGCCCAAGGACACAACGTCAGTATGAACTGTGGGGAGAGAGGGAATCGAACTGCCTATCTTCCGGTTGAAGGACGACTGCGCGGCCCCTTTGTTCTTAGTCCAGATGAGTAAGAATGGCCCGTCTAGTCTTTTACAAGGCCTTCTTTCGGTGGGACATGTTTGCAGAAAGTCTCCAAAAGGCTTCCAGAACCAATGACCGAGCCCCTCTCAGCTCCTCTTAATGTGGAGGAGTGTCCCTTTTGGTCATAGACCATAAGAGATTGGAACATTCATTTTTTTTTTCTACCGCTTTGTCCCGTTAGGGGTCACGGGTGACTGGAGCCTATTTCAGCAGCTTTGGGCCTGAGGCGGGGTACACCCTGGACAGTGGCCAGTTAGTCGCAGGGCTGACATTTAGAGACATACATTGACAGACAACCATTCACTCTCACATTCATTCACTAGGGACACTTTAGAGTTGCCAATTAACCTGTACATAAATGTCTTTGGATGGTGGGAGGAGCCGGAGTACCCGGAGAGAACCCACGGTAACACGTGGAGGACATGCAGACTCCTCACAGAAAGACCGGCCGAGAATGTTTGGGTCGGCCGGGTTTTGAACTCACGACCTTCTTGCTGTAAGGCAGGAGTGCTAACCACTCTGCCACGTGCACCCCGAGATTGGAACAAAGACCTGTAAATTAAGAACCTTACCGTGGGACTCATCTACGTCTTCACCTTAACAAACCAGTACATCCAGGGCTTGTAGAAATGAAAATGACTCGTACCCTTTCAGACAGGTATTCTTTAGTAGCCCGACATTCAAATTAACTAACCCCCCAAAAAAAAAATATTGATGAAGGTTGCGTTTTTTTATTTAGTTTTTCATCCACGAAACACAGACGGAGGAGGGTGGGGGTATAATATTCCTATTACATTTTAGTAACTATTATGTACATTATACTCAGCATGTTGTTAAATAATGCATGCTTTTTTAACATGTCTGTGAAGGTTAAAGCAAAGGAATCTGGAGGAGGTTTTAGATGGGGCGGCAGTAGCTCAGTGGGTAGAGTGGTCGTCCTTCAACCGGAAGGTAGGTGGTTCGATTCCCGCTCTCCCCACAGTTCATACTGTCGTTGTGTCCTTGGGCAAGACACTTAACCCACCTTGCCTCCAGTGTTTGTAACACTGGTAATTACTGTAGAACAATGTAAGTCGCTTTGGATAAAAGCGTCAGCTAAATGAATAAATGTAGATGTTGGGAACTTGTATTAAGGCAATCTTTTTCTCACTTTTACATTTCTGTCTCTTACAGAGAAACAAGGGATCCTTGGTCAGAAGCAAACTCTTATTAAAAAAAGAAGCTGACTACAGCAACTGCTTCTATAATGCACACGTGTGACCAGTGTGGGAACAAGTTTACCACTGTGCAGAATCTCAAAAGACACCAGCTCATCCACACTGGAGAGGAGCCTTACAGCTGTGACCTGTGTGGGAAGACATTTTCAAAAGCAAATACTTTAAAACAACACCAGCTCATCCACACTGGAGAGAATCCATACAGATGTGACCTGTGTGGGAAGACATTTTCAATAGCAAGTACTTTAAAACAACACCGGCGCATCCACACTGGAGAGAAGCCTTACAGCTGTGACCTGTGTAGGAAGACATTTTCAATAGCAAATACTTTAAAACAACATCGGCGCATCCACACTGGAGAGAAGCCTTTCAGCTGTGACCAGTGTGGGAAGACATTTTCATATGCAGGGGATTTAAAAAGACACCAGCGCATCCACACTGGAGAGAAGCCTTACAGCTGTGACCTGTGTGGGAAGACATTTTCAGAGGCAAGTCATTTAAAACGACACCAGCTCATCCACACTAGAGACAAACCGTACTCTTGTGACCATTGTGGAAAGACATTTAGAAGTTCAAGTTCTTCAAGTTCTGAACACACTCGAGAGTTGGTGATACCATGTGAGCTGTGTGGAGAGATATTTTACTCTAAACGGGCTTCTTCTCGACACCTAAAGAAACACACTGAGGTGGAAATGGGGAGGTGTGGACCACAATGAGACTCTGCATCCTGAAGTTTTTATAGGTGTACATTATGCCCGCCTCTCAGCTCCAGGGTCTTGGATGGACGTGTAATGAGCTGACGTGTCAGTCATAGATGTGTATAGGTTTATGTGTATATGCCACTAAGTGTACAGGACAACGTGTCCCTGAACAATGATTAGATGTAGTGCAAAGTGATGTCTTTGTCTAGTTTGGATTAGCATGGCACCAATAGGAGATACAGCTAAAGACATTAAGTCATAAGTGTGTGTGGATAAGCACATGAACTGGAGCAGGAGTGAGAGCATATAGTATATAATATACAATTAATATGAAACATTTCGACATTTACATTTAGTCATTTAGCAGACACTTTTATCCAAAGCGACTTACAAGTCAGGAAAACAATGGAAGCAATTTTAACAACACAAGGTAACATAAAAATTGCACTAAAAATTAGTCAGTTGCAACCCAGCACAGTATACACGGCAAAGAATAGGATTTTTTTTTTTTTTTTTTAATAAAGTAGGAATCAATCGAAATGAATTAGAATTCAGTGTCTGTGAGGCAGGTATTGATGGAAGAGATGTTTTTTCAGGCGTATTTTAAAAATGTCTACAGAATCTGCTGATCTTGTAGCAGCAGTAGATCATTCCACCAAAATGGAACAGATGCAGAGAAGGTATGTGAGAGTGACTTTTTTTTTTATTTATTTATTAATTTTTTTTGGGATGGTACAACCAGACGTTCATTTGCAGAGCGCAAGGAGAGGGAGGAACATAGGTCTGTATCAGTGAGTGAAGATATGAGGGGGCGGAGCCAGTGTTGGTCTTGTAGGACAAGAGCATAGCTTTGAACTTGATGCGGGCGTCAACCAGGAGCCAGTGTAACCTAATGAAGAGAGGAGTTGTGTGCGCTGCATTCTGGATCAGCTGCAGAGGTTTGGTTGTGCAGCAGGAGTCCAGCCAGTAGAGCATTGCAATAATCCAGTTTGGACAAGACAAGAGCCTGGACTAGGATTTGCGTAGAGTGTTCCGATAGGAAAGGTCTAATTGGTTAGGTCTATTGATTAGGATGAATTATTTTTCGGAATAATGACACAAAAGTTAGTTATTTCAACTGCACAATTGAATAATTTTACCTTTAAGCATGTCTTGGCTATCGGTACCACTCTAAAAGAACTGCCTAGATAAAAAACAATGTCATGACAAAATTATTAAACACACAATGATAATGTTAGTATCAATATAAATATTTATAACAATTTCATGTTGAACTCACATCATCAGTTAGCCAAGGCATTCCCGGGATACTCGATCCAGCAGATTCAAAAGGACAAACACTTTTAATGTCTCTCATAGTAACTGGGAACTTTTTCCAAATTTTGGTAAAGGTGATGTTTTCGTGGCGTCCCCCAGAAAGTATTGTTTTTAAGAGAGCCTACCAAAGGAAAGAATTGCAGTTACAAAAAAATAAACATGTCTAATTTTATTTTAAAAAGTACTGAGTAAATTACTATTTCACAAACCATGTCCTCATCAGTGGCAGAATAATTACATAAGTTAAATGTCTCTGTCTGCTGATTCTGAAGAATGTTGTGATGAGACAAGAGCCTTAATGTCCTGGTTCTATGCTAATAAGTTAAAGACAATTGTTTTCTTAAATAATTTTTGTTAATAAATGCTTCAGATATTATAAACCTACTAGAAAATTTAAAAGTTGCCATGCCATGGTCTTCCAGAACAAGTGGGATGGAACACTTTTTCCACAGCACTCATGAAATGGCTGTTTATGGCAAAGTTATGAAGTTCCACTAAGACTCGTGTTGTCTGTTTGAAGTGAACTTCATTCATCTGAGTAAGAGAGTATCTAATTGCAGCAACTGATGAATTTACATGTGCACGTAATTCAGGACACAAGTTTAGACTTGTGTCACAGGCCGGCTCATAGCCTGTGGCAAATAATGAGGGGACACAAAAAACAAGGGTAGGCCAATCAAAAGTATTAATTAAACTAAAATCAATAACTTTAACAAAGAAAGGGAGTGGGGTGTGAGTATGTCTGAATCAGTGGTGTATGTAGGGGGCCTGACTGTGTGAATCTGTATGTGGAACATGCCTGAGCACAAACCTAAAGAGAACCACAAAACACCATAACTAACCAAGAAGGGTTAACAGGTGGTTTAAATACCTGAGCCCAGGTGGCTCCAATTACTCACGACCCTCCTCTGCCAGCAGGAGGACTTGTTTTGTGACGGCGTGTGGAGTGATCCATGGGTTGGCATCAAGGGAGGGAGGCTACTTTAAGTTCTTTAGAAATTGCATTGGCAATGTTCTCGCTTCTGGGTATACACAGTCTACCATTGTTTGACTGAAAAAAAGAGTTGTTTACTTTGATTGTTCATGTGTCGAGGACCTGGCCAGACACATCTGAAATAAAGCATGTAGGAAATGTCTTGAAAGTTAAAAGACCGTCTACATGGTCCCTTGCAGATTCAGTCCAGTTCAAAAAGTTAATATAATACACCACTTCATGATGGCAGGAGAAATGCAATACACCACCTGAAAAGAAGAATTTTTATTTTTTGAAAGAAATATATACAGCTGTATTACCAACTTCTGGCTTTAAACTTACCTCCAGTTTTGTTGACCTTCAGAAAGAGCTTTGGATAAATGTCCTTAAAGTTCACCAGCTCTTCTAATCTATTTATGAGGTCAGTGATGCTGCCTTCATCTGAGACCCTTAGCGCAAGACAGGCCTTTTGTAGTTCTTCCTTTCAAGTGTCAGGATCTATTCCTGTTTTTGTAGTCTCTTTTGTTTGTGTATCTGTGTCTTTGTTTTGTTTCAGATATGTTTCTTTGTAATATCTGAGTTGTTTCAATTTTGTATCTGATTTAGGTTCTAGATTGTATTTGATTTCCTGGTTATTATATTGTGAAATGTCTTAACCCTGTCTGTGTCTTTCCCTCCTGTGTGATTACCTGCTCCGCCCTAATGTGTGTCACCTGTCCCTTGTTGTCTTGTGCCATGTTGTCGGCTCCCCTAATGTGAGTCTTTGGTTCCTTGCGTTTCGTCTATGTTTCAGTGGATGTTCCCTAGCCTGGATTTTTCTTGTTTGTCATGTCCTGGATTATTATGCTCGGACCCTAGCCTTGTTTTATTCTGTTTCCTGGATTTTTGTTTTTTAACTTTGCAAATAAACCTTTTTGAACTTTCTGCCTTGTGTGGGTTTTGCAATGGAGTTTTCCCTGTTCCGGGCTTTATGGCCATGACATCGAGGCTATAAAAGATTGGATTGCAGTTTATCTATCAGACTCATCTCTTTTAGCACGCATGTGGCTAACGGCTGGACTTTATGCCCACCGCCCGACACACGATTAAATCCGCTGACCAGCCGTCATCCTTTCAGTTTTATTCAACAGGCAAAGATTTACGCAGGGTCTGCCTCTCCCAACCTCGCAGGGCGGGTTTAGCAGTTGAACAGTTGTTTAAATACAGTACATATAAGGAGTTATCTTAGCTTTACTTAGACCAGGCAGAACAACCCAGTGAGTTGTAGATAACCACTTAGTTTGTGACGCGTCTAGGGGGGTGAGGCCAAAGAAAAAGAGGAACTCGAAAAACCATTACTCTAAAAGGTCTTTCAGCATTTAAAACAGGAACGTGTTTATTCTGAGACTGTGACTTCCTCTTTTTGGAAATAGACATTTCATGAAAATTTGTTGGCCTTTAGAAACAATATTTTACCTTTGTAGCTTAAATAAAATTTGACAATTATCTTTACATTCAGAAAAACTTTAACAGAATATGGAACAGCATCCTTTATCCTTTCTAAGTGGAAGCACTCTTTGCCTGGATTTACAGACGCTGCTCCTATCCTCATTAATTGTTGACACTTGACAGGCTATCAAGGGCATAAGAGTAGACTTAACCACATGGATGGGAATAAGTGACCCTTCGTCCCACTTTGGAGTGACATAAATCCCATTGTTGCTGTCAATACACTTCATGGGTCGAGTCTTGATATTGTGTGGTTCCAAAATGTGCTTTCTCAAAATGCTAGACAATGTAAATGTTGAAAAGCAATGCTGACAAATTAAATTAGTTTTTCCAGGGTCTAGACCAGTTATGTCGCCTTCATCTTTTACATTTTTAAAGACGTCTTCCGTGTCGTCTTTGTCTATATTCATTTTACAAGAAAAATTTATATTATTTATTTTCAAATGTATAACATAATTTGTGTAATTTGCAAACATAATTTATATAACTAAAAAGGAAATAGGCTGAGCAGAAGGATAATGTTATTTTGGAAAATATATGTAGGCATAATATATCAACTTATCATACATCATAGTCCTACAGAACACCATTAATAGTTATATTTCACATGACCTTGCCATAGTCTTTTGTAATTTATTAATGTTTTAACTTCTTAAAATTTGCAGAAATTTAAAGGAGAATTGTACACATCTTTTTATTGGAAAGACTGGTTAACTACAGCCTTCAGACTAGTTTGTGTAGGCTGTGTGTTGCTTTTTGCAATTTGCCAATATAGAAATTAAGATATTTGATGTATGACTTCTATGTGACTTAACTGTGAATCTTCACATCTAAAAGTTTAGCTTCATAGACAATACTCATGATTGTATATTTTAAATTATTACTTATGTTATGTATAATTGTATACGCTCAACAGCCAGCCTATGTGATAACTCATTGGTAATACAAAAAACAAATTGTTACAACTTATATGTCTTATCACCCAATCTTTTATATGTAGACCTGCATACCTTTTTTGTCCACCAGATTTACGCCTGTTAAGAAAATAATAATCGAATATGCCTAATAATAGCATCTACAAATTACTGTGCATTTTCCTCAGATGATCCTTGAAATAATCTTCTCTGATAATGGGACGGAAATGTACATAAAGGGCAATGATAATGATTTCTTTTTATTGCTCTTTCTTTGCATTGACAAGAAAGTAATAGTTTCTGAGGAAAGAAGTACAGACTTCAGAGATAAGCAAACAACACCCATAGAGCCAATTCTAATCTGGCAATGCACCTACCAATTTGTTTTCTATTTCAATTATGTGTGCATTTTTAATAATATAAATAGCCTATTTTACTCTGACCTGTTGAGTAAAGTCACATATAAATTAGGATACGTGGCCAAAGTCCGAGCAGCCGTTTTAACAAAAGTGGCCGGACGGCCGGACTGTTTTTGTAAACGCTAGAACCATGGCCGTCAGACATACACCATCAAAAGTGGTCTGCAACTTTTAAAAGTGGCAAGGCCCTATAAAAATTAAGCCCTATTATTTATTTGACAATATCACATTTGATAAGTTTAACACATGTTACATATACTTACATGAATATCTTGAGGTCCTGCAACTGCCATAATCAAGTCACCATCTGAAGTCGCTGTATTCTATTAGCAGTCCTTGTTTAAAAGATTAAAGTTAGACGAATAATTATTCTCACCTAATGACTTAAAATATCTATGTTCTGTTGCTTGACATTTACAAGGCATTCAATAAAGTAGAATACACTTTAGCACCCCTTAGACCAAGCTCATAAGCGATGAAATACATTACAAATTCATAACAGTAAATTTGTGTAATCAATTTGATTAAGATGATGTATCTGTGCTATGTATTATGTTCATTTTATTTCAATTTGTTTTGTTCACTATTAACCAAATACCATTCACACAATCTGCATCTGGAAGTAAAAAACATATCGTTTTCTATTTTAAACCGAGAACAAATAAGATAACAGAGAAATAATCAAGACCAAAATATATGGAAAACCAGCCAAGGCTAAGCTAAAGCTAACTTATTAAACGGACTTGCAACATGTGCAGCATGTTTTCTGCATCTAATGGGGCTATAAACACATATTTTTAATTATTTTTAAGAATTGATTACCTCAGCACACTCCAATAATGTTTAATCTCCGACGATTTGCAGCAAAGTGGATTGCCGTAAATCAATTTAGTGCAAGAGGGTCAAGGAATCAGGGGGCGGGATTACTGGAAAGGTGACCAATCACAGCAGGGTTAGTGCCACCGGTAGTTCCCGCACCCAATCCGCCAAAAGTCTTTCTAGAACCGATAATCTGCGCGTGGAGAGTTCATATCTGCTCAAGGGAATTGAAATGATTTGCTTGTGTCGACTATTGTCGTGATTCTGACTCCAAACCGGATCGTCTACAGTCTCTGTGGGACACGAAGCTCACAGCAGACGTCTTTGTCCGCCTCCCGCTGCAGAGTCTCAGTCTCGTCTGGGACGACGCCTGCAACAATCCAGGTTTGTCCGTGTCTTTGTCTGTTTGTGAGTGTGAGCACATTTTAAAAGGCTCGTGTTTTAGAGGCTTTGCTGCAGAAAAGTGTAAATGTAGTCAACGAAGAAAGTGTCGGAGCTAATCCCGTCTTCACTAGCGTTACACGTCTCTGGAGTAATCCATGTTCAAAAGGACTACATCTGCAGAGTTTGAGCTGCTTTGAAAAACAGCAGCGAGCTCATAAACTGGCGACAGGCTCAAGCCACAACCACGAGGCGCTTGGCCACTTTTAAAATGTCCGCCATTGTTTTAGCCTCTACGAAAACAGTCCGGACACTTTTGTAAAAACGGACAGGGTTTGTCTGAAACTGTCCGCTCGGACTTTGTCCACGTGTCCTAATGTTTCTGACTTTACTCAACAGGTCAGAGGAAAGTAGGCTATTTAATTTGTCTTATTTAAATGCACACACATAAATAAAAAAGTGTTTTTGTTTTTTTTTAGCTGCTAGACATGTTTGAACATTTGATCCAAGCCGTAAATTGTTAAAGTAAGTGTATCGTTACTCAAACACTTTGAGCTAAAATTCGATAACTTTTTTGTTTTTAACAGGTGAAGTTCAGACAACGAACTGGTCTTAAAATGAAGTGTAATGTCTTACGTTTCTAACCATATATTGTTTAAATTATTTCTTTGCCAAATGTTTTTACTGCGGTCGTAAAACGAGCGCTATCGCCCGAGCTTTTATTATTATATAAAGCTAGAGCTATTATTTATCACATCCGGTGTCTGATGTCTGCCTTTCAACATAAAATTACTTATTTCGACTAATTCTTCACAATAAAATCTTAATGTAAAGACATTTGTAACACCACCTGCTGGGTGTTTAGTGAAATAGTTTTTCATTGCTTACCAATTTGGATTTCAAATCGTCTGTTTTATTACTCTCATATTTGAATGTAAAATCATTTATAAATTGAGTTTAAGTATAGTTAAACCATCATACTTTAGCTTATGTCAAAACCAAAATAATGTTATGATGATCTGCAAATAGCATCAAGTCAACACTTCTGTCAAGTGTATTTTTTTACTCAGAACTCTAAAACACAAGAAATTAATACATTTATCATCCTGTTGTATTCTAAAATGCAAATATAAATAATATTAAATTATGTAATGTTAAGTAAAGGGGCATGAGCTTTGTTTCAGTTAATCACTGAAATATTTTACGAAAATATCAAACATACTATTGTGTTCTTTTTAGATTGACCAGAGTATGCAGGCACTGTGTTTTCTGATAACTTGTCTATCCACATGCACTCGGAGGAACTTTAATCTGCTTTACTTGTTCTGTCGACTGGAAATCAAACTCCAAATAAGAGATGTTTTTGTGTAAGAGGAAAAATTACAATGGCTGGCTAAGTCTATCTTGTTAAACTTTTACTGTAGTTAAGATCATGTTTAACATTTGTTTCTTGTTACCAGTTAAATGGATGCTTGCCCTGGAAGGCAGTGGCAGCTCAGGAGCCACAGAGGCACTCCCCTGCTGCTGTTAATGGCACTAAGAAATAATATGATATTACAAATTAAAACAATGTTTTTTTACTCTAGCTAGTCGATAGATGTTTTTCCCGGATTTATTCGGCCGAAGTCAGCTCTCGCTTGACCAATACAGATTTTTTACATATAGCTCCGATGGGCCCGATAGCCAGCTTTCACTAACTTATTTTTTTACCCATCATTGCTTAGGCCCGATGTCAGCATCCCGCTGACTAATGATATCATATTCAGATTATTGTCCATAACTCGCTCCGCTAAGTCAGTTTCTAGAATCCCGATGGTTACAGACAATAGGCCTAGGCCACGGCATGAGCACTGATCAGTGGGAGAAAAAGACAAAAGGCAACACACAGGTTTCGTGGTTCTGTTCTCTCTTTCTCAAAGCTTTATTGTAAACGCACAGTTTATACACAATGACAGTGTGACTTTACATGGTAATGGTGCATCTACCAATCCCAGAATACATTCAGAATGTAACTAAGAAAGACAACTGTTTCTTGTGCAGCAAAGCATCGCGTCTAACTATAGCCCTTATAACTGCACCGACAGTGAAGTCATAAGCACTCCAAAACTCATCTACTTCAGATTTAACCTTTACAAAACTATATTAAAAGCATATATTTTTTACATTTACATTTATTCATTTAGCAGACGCTTTTATCCAAAGCGACTTACATTGTTCTACAGTAATTACCAGTGTTACAGTCACTGGAGGCAAGGTGGGTTAAGTGTCTTGCCCAAAGACACAACCACAGTATGAACTGTGGGGAGAGTGAGAATCGAACCGCCTACCTTCCGGTTGAAGGACGACCGCTCTACCCACTGAGCTACTGCCGCCCCATACCATTCCAAAATATGATTAAAATAACATTTTACTTATAGCACAAATAGTATAAAAGGTTAATTTGATGAAAATGCATCTTCTCTGTTGGAGGCATGAAGGTTCACTGGCCATGTTTGTCTCTGGAGGCAGCTGGAAACCATCAAAGGCTTAAAAAGGGGCACAGAGCAGGAGATGAAACTTGAGGGAATATTCATCTGCAAAAATAAATGTGGAGAATTCAATCTGGAAAAAATGTGTTGTCCAGGCATCTTAGTCTCTTCTGGCCAGAGCTTGAGCCATTCCTGCTGCTGTGTTAGATTTAAAACGTAGGGCTCATCCATCTCAGCCAACTGCTCGGTGTCTACATTGGAGTTTTCGCTCTGTTTCATTTTGTTTCATTTTTGAGAGAAAACCAAAGTGTTCTTAGTCCAGATGAGTAAGTATGGCTCGTCTAGTCCTTTCAGAGTCTTTTACAAGGCCTTCTCTCGGTGGGACATGTTTGCAGAAAGTCTCCAAAAGGCTTCCAGAACCAATGACCGAGCCCCTCTCAGCTCCTCTTAATGTGGAGGAGCAGCTGCTGTTCTCTGGCCTTGCCCTGGTGACTGTCTCTAAAGTAGTGCTTATTGCTTTTGTCTTTTGTATTTAAGATGTCCCTTTTGGTCGTAGCACATAAGAGTTTGGGAACAAAGACGAGTAAATTAATAACCTTACCGTGGGACTAATCTACGTCTTGACCATAACAAACCAGGACATCCAGGGCTTGTAGAAATGAAAATGCCTCGTACCCTTTCAGACAGGTATTCTTTAGTAGCTCAACGTGCAGTTAACTAACCCAAATAACATATTTTTTTATTTTTTTTTTTTATCTAAGACACGGCACACAGATGGAGGAGGGTGGGGGTATAATATTCCTATTACATTTTGGTAACTATTATGTACATTATACTCAACATGTTGTTAATTAATGCATTCTTTTTTAACATTTTTAACTTTAACACATTTTTTAACGTAAGGTTAAAGCAAAGGAATCTGGACGAGGTTTTAAAAATGAAGCTGTTTCTTCCCTTATCCCGAGCCTTTTTTTATTTTATTTTTTTTTATGCTGCGTTCAACCGCTTGAACCCAAGTCGGTTGAACACATCGTTCAAAATGTTGAGAACTTGTGTTAAGGTGATCTTTTTCTCACTTTTTACATTTCTGTCTCTTACAGAGAAACAAGGGATCCTTGGTCAGAACCAAACTCTCATTAAATAAAGAAGCTGACTACAGCAACTGCTTCTATAATGCACACGTGCAACCAGTGTGGGAACAAGTTTACCACTGTGCAGTGTCTCAAAAGACACCAGCTCATCCACACTGGAGAGAACCCTTACAGCTGTGACCAGTGTGGGAAGACATTTTCACAGGCAGGTAATTTAAAAAAACACCAGCTCATCCACACTGGAGAGAAGCCTTACCGCTGTGACCTGTGTGGGAAGACATTTTCGGAATCAAGTACTTTGAAAAAACACCAGCTCATCCACACTGGAGAGAAGCCTTACCGCTGTGACCTGTGTGGGAAGACATTTTTACGTGCTTGTACATTAAAACAACACCAGCTCATCCACACTGGAGAAAAGCCTTACAGCTGTGACCTGTGTGGGAAGACATTTTCACAGTCAGGTAGTTTAAAACAACACCAGCTCATCCACACAGGAGAGAAGCCTTACAGCTGTGACCTGTGTGGGAACACATTTTCACGGGCAGGTACTTTAAAAAAACACCAGCTCATCCACACTGGAGAGAAGCCTTACAGCTGTGACCAGTGTGGGAAGACATTTTCACATGCATGTTATTTAAAACGACACCAGCTCATCCACACTGGAGAAAAGCCTTACAGCTGTGACCAGTGTGGGAAGACATTTTCACGGGCAGGTCATTTAAAACAACACCAGCTCATCCACACTGGAGAGAAGCCTTACAGCTGTGACCATTGTGGGAAGACATTTTCACAGGCAGGTCATTTAGAAGAACACCAGCTCATCCACACTGGACACAGACCGTACTATTGTGACCATTGTGAAAAGACATTTAGATGTTCAAGTTCATTTAGAACACATTACCTTCATCACACTCGAGAGTTGGTGATACCATGTGAGCTGTGTGGAGAGATATTTTACTCTAAACGGACTTTTTCTCGACACCTAAAGAAACACACTGAGGTGGAAATGGGGAGGTGTGGACCACAATGAGACTCTGCATCCTGAAGTTTTTATAGGTGTTCATTATGCCCACCTCTCCCAGATTTCTGGCAGTGCTGGACGGTGTAATGGTTGAGTCTAGTTGAATGGAGAGGTTGTGGTGGATCTTTGGGTTTGGCCGGAATCACAAGCAGTTCTGTTTTTGCAAGGTTCAGCTGTAAGTAGACTTGAACCATTGCAACAACATTCCAGAGACACCCACAGCACTGAGAGAAGACAAGAGGATGTGATGATTAACAGGGTCAAAGGCAGCAGACAGATCCAGTAAGATGAGGACAGATGACTTGGATGTTGCCTTTGCCAGTCTCAGGGCTTCGATGACTGAGAGCAGGTGGAGTGTCCGCTCTTGAACCCAGACTGGTTCTGGTCCAGGAGGTTGTTCCGTGTGAGAAATGAGAAGAGCTGGTTAAACACAACTCGCTCCAGAGCATTGGCAGTGAAGGGAAGGAGAGAAACCGGTCCGTAGTTTTCTAACAGTGAAGGGTTGAGAGTGGGTTTCTTCAGTTGTGGTGTGCTGCGGGCCTCTTTGAAGGCTGTGGGGAATGACCCAGTGGAGAGAGATGAGTTGATGATGTGGGTGAGAGCAGGCACGACAGATGGAGAGATGGCCTGAAGGAGATGTGTGGGGATGGGATCAGCGGACAGGTGGTAGAGTGGTTAGAACTAATGACCGTGGAAATGTGTGCTTCCGTTAGAGGTGCATGGTTTACCCGCTTCTGAAGAACTGGGATGGACAGCGCTGTATAAACTACAGGATCTGTGTGAAAACAGCTCTCAGCATTTCAAATGTGCTCGTACAGAGTAATGAACAACAAAAGGCTGTAGGGATACAACAATACAGTCTCCATGGGTTAATACGTACCTTGGTTTTTGCTCATGGTTTTTGGTTTGGTACAGTACTATTTACTGTGCCAATATTATTTCGTTTAATTTTAAACTAGGTGTATTCATTTTGGGGGATTTTAAAGACAAGCTGTATTTTCAAAACTGTCTTCATTTTACTAATAAAGCATATAACACAATAGTGCATTTAATGTTTGAAGTAAACATGAATTGAATGCTGTGTGCAGTAGGGGTTGGTGGTTCGATTCCCTTTCTCCTCACAGTTCATACTGTTGTGTTCTTAGGTAAGACACTTAACCCCCCCTTGCCTCCAGTGGTGTTCCAGCTGTAACACTGGTGAATAGATGCTTAATGTAAACCAAATAAATGTAAATGTGTGGTCTAATGATTTATATAATCATATACTGTATATAACTATTTTATTGTAGCACACATAAAACATCCAGGCACAACATTTCCAAACCAACATTTATATGAGGACCTGAAATAATTCTCAAAAGACCGGATTTAAAACAGACTCACGTTTGATTAAACCTCAGTGTCTGAGCTGATGTCCAGCCTCAGAGGCAGCTCTTGTTCTGAACAGACCAGACTCTAGTTTACAGCGGGACATTACAGCACAAGTGGATTCAATAGCTTCAAGATAAACAAATGGATTTTCTCCAAACCTCTTTAAAATAATGGATCTAATCTAGTGGCACCATGCACACCTCTTTTATCTGCCAGGGTTTGTAACCTTCTGAGCACAGCTGTATATATAGTTTGATATGTGCTGCATCTGAAGGTCGAGCTTCTCTTTTAGTCTCTATATAAGGAGGATAAGAGCTGATGAAATGTGGAAACAGGAAGTGGAATGTGTGAATGTTTATTTCTGTTTTTGTTCTTCACAGATGTATAATATCTTCAGGTTTAAATGTAAAGAGTTTTGAGTTTACAGTTCCTGTCGTCTACAATAAATATGTCCAACACTTCACTTTGTTGATTTGACAAATAAAAATAAATGTCTAAAAAAACAATATATGGTCTTTTTATTTCAATAGAACAGCATTTACACAGAACAACTTTGGAGGTGAAAATGTCTAGTATTCTGTGGAAATATGAACATAATGCACACAGCACTAACTCAGGGCCTTTGAAGGGTTTTAGAAATACTGAGGTTCATAAAAGAGTGTCTGAAGAACTGAGGTGTGACATGTTCTGTTCTGTCAAGTGTAAGTGCAGTGTTCTATTCTTCACTAAAGAGAACCAGCAGCTGCAGATTTTTCACTAAAAAAGGAATGTAGGAATTGTTTGAGTAAAATTACAATCAAATGGGTTTCTTTAAAAAAGTCAGTCCTATTTTTAAATGTTTTCCTTGGTTTTGTTTTGAAGAAGCTGTTGCATCAGAAATCTGAGCTCCTTTAGCTGAAAAAGATCCTGCTAAGTATCGGGTCAGAAAACAAGATGAGTAATACATTTACATTTAGACATTTAGCCGACACTGGGATCAGCTAAAACATACATATGATAAAAAATAAAGTAAGTAACAATAAAAGGCTGACCCTGAGAACAGATCAGAATGTGCAGAATATAAAAACATTAAATCAGCGAGCCTCCTTATGAAGCAGAGTAATGGATGTAGGAATAAAGGAGAGCTTCAGTCGGTTAGTTTTCCATCTGTAAGCTCTGTACCTTCTGCCTGAAGGAAGAAGCTCATACTCGGTAAATAAATGTGAGCGGGATGGTTCAAGATCTTAAGTCAGTCTGGACACAGTGCCTTCGTAGATGGACTGCACATAAGGCACGTCTTTGGAAAGGTTTAGAGACAGTTACATATTTTTGGACAAGAAAGAAACCTTTTTGTGATCACAGCCCTAAGGTCACGACTGCTCCTATTTATTCAGTTTTGCTGACCTCTGACCTGTGACCTTTGTGAGCCAAAAGTGGCAAAAGAAAAAGAGCCCATTAGTTTTAAATGCACATTAACCCTGACAAGAACCTTAAAGCTCACCAAAGCAGCGTCTGAGCACAAGGCCTGCCTGTGTCCCGGCCTGTGGACCAAGGCTTGGAGGGTTTGAGGACACTGAGTCTAGAGACCTTGTTGGAAACGTCTTTTGAGGAGTCGGTCGGGCAATCGTTGGAGCTGTTGTTGGAGCCGTGACCCTCGACGCGTTGATGACCTTTCCCACTTCACAGATCACTGCAGGAAGTGAGACAAAGACAAGGGCCATAAATAAAGCTCAGTTTAAATTTGAGAGACTTCTGCTCAGCTTTTAAAGAAAATGCTTTATTCATGAGGAGTTCAGACATCTTTTAAATTACAACATTTAGTTAATACTAATAATACTAATTTTACAGACGGCTCCAGCCCAGACCTGAACTTTATTAATCCATGTTTGAACTTTAAGAGCATGAGACGAGCTTAAACCAGTGAAACTCACCTGTTCCTAAACTCCTCAGGTCTAGTCGAATAGTTGGAGGAACGCTGCTGTCCGTGAGCTGCTCTCTGAGCGCACAGCGGGACAGGACGTCCACTTCAAAAAAAACTGGACACCAACACGACCAGAGCCAACACCAGCAGCGGAGCAGGATTCATCTTCTGCTCAGAGACACACCAGAAACAAGTCAATGTTTCACACTCTCTTAGTTGTGTGCAGTGTTTGTAATGTCTCACACTTTGGAGACGATTCCAGCCATGTACTTGTGACTTTGTCATGTTCTTTTATTGCTGATACAAAAAGAGACAGAAGCACGTCACTAAAGGTTGTCGGTTTATGAATATTCAGCTTTAAGTGAGTTTCACTGCACACATTTGAGATTGGAACAATGTTTTGTTCTTTGATCAGAATATGAAGCAGCTGCTGTATTTCCAGACTGCCACTAGATGTCACTGTTGTCAAAGCTTCAAATCCTTTTTGGTACGAGAGGAAAGAAAACCGTACACACCGTGACGAATATCGGCGCGCGTTATTCGCCAGCGTTTTCTGTGTTCACAAGCCGTTCCTGCCAGAGGAGTAATACACCCAAAACCAAGCCAAGTCCTTTTGTAGGCTACTATGGGTCATGACTGGTCCAGAGGGACGTAAAGGCAGGACACTGCAGTGACTTCATAAAGCTTTAAAGTATTCTGTTTGTTCTTCTTCACGTCCTGTTACTGACACACTTTCTCTCGTCAGGATCTTGAAGAAAGCACGTCCTGAATGTGGCAGTGTTTCTAGCTCTGACTCCTTTGAGGGCTGTTACAGCTGAGCCGTGCAGAGTCTGTGGAGCCTCTAAAGAAACTCATCAGCTTTAAAATCAGACTCTTTACTTTATCAAAGGAAAAATAAAAACCACTGAAACAAAGATTTGTTTAATCATTTAACCCTTGTGCCCTCCTCACATTTATTATTTCAAATTATACACTCAAAGTGACTCTCATGAAGCTTCCATTCACCAGTGTTACAGCTGGAACACCACTGGAGGCAAGGGTTAAGTTTCTTACCCAAGAACACGAGCGTATGAACTGTGGGGGAGAGCGGGATGTTTAAGGGTAAATAAACAGATCCAACCACAGAAGCACAAAGCTGACATGGCAGGACTGTAGTGTACATGAAACACACACATTATACTCTCCATCCTTTCCCAGGTGAACAAAAACAATACACACAGTGTTATTTGCTCTGGGCTCTTTGTCTCCCTCTTGTGGCAGCCTTGTGTACATGTTGGAGAAGAACACCTGGGCGGAGCTCTGGTCCTCGTCTGAAGAGTGTTCCAGTAACTCCAGTCTGAAAAACAAGTGTGACAGTCTGAGCGCCATGACCGACGAGCTGTTCAACAACGCCTGAAGACTTTAAGGACGGACTTTTAAGAATAAAACACTGTCCAACTCTGAGCTTTGTCTCTGTGTGGACACGAAGCTCACAGCAGACGTCTTTGTCCTTCTCCCGCTGCAGAGTCTCAGTCTCGTCTGGGACGACGCCTGCAACAATCCAGGTTTGTCCGTGTCTTTGTCTGTTTGTGAGTGTGAGCACATTTTAAAAGGCTCGTGTTTTAGAGGCTTTGCTGCAGAAAAGTGTAAATGTAGTCAACGAAGAAAGTGTCGGAGCTAATCCCGTCTTCACTAGCGTTACACGTCTCTGGAGTAATCCATGTTCAAAAGGACTACATCTGCAGAGTTTGAGCTGCTTTGAAAAACAGCAGCGAGCTCATAAACTGGCGACAGGCTCAAGCCACAACCACGAGGCGCTTGGCCACTTTTCAAATGTCCGCCATTGTTTTAGCCTCTACGAAAACAGTCCGGACACTTTTGTAAAAACGGACAGGGTTTGTCTGAAACTGTCCGCTCGGACTTTGTCCACGTGTCCTAGTGTTTCTGACTTTACTAGTGATGAGTCGTTCATGAACGATTCGTTCTTTTTGAACGAGTCTTTAAAATGACTCGGGAACAACGAGTCATCACAGAGAGCGAGTCGTTCACTTTTGTGTGGACCCGCGCATGCGCATTGCCATACAGGAAACAGAAAGAAGTCGTTCATCTCCCGAGTCTTTGAGTCGTTCATTCAAGTCCTCGTAGGCTGACCGCAGGAACTGAAGGATTCGTTCATTTCTTGAGTCAGTCTTCGGGTCTAAGTCTCGTTCTTTTGTCACGTGACCGCTTCTGTTCAGTCTCTCGCAACAGCATTGCACTCGTATTATTGACTGTATTGTATTGTGTTTAGGATTTATTTTAAAATGATCAAAATATACTGCAATAAACATTTGAAAATTAAAAAAGTTCCATTTGTTCATGTCAGTCTATTTTAGTGTTAAATGTCAGTGCCACTTTGTTTTTTAATTATTATTTACACTATTATAAACAAATTATACTTATATATACTTATATATTTATGTATTATATAATATATATATATAATTAGAAATAAAAATGCAGCTGATCCAAAATAGTCCTAAGTAAATATATTTCCCATATTTGTATAATATGACTGTGATGATATGGCTATGGTATTTACCTAAGATTAGAAAAGGATAAGAAAAATATAAAAATACAATTTGAGGCCAGATACGCATCACGTAACTTTAAGAATAAAAAAAAATAAAAATATATATCATTTGCGTTTGTCTATACAGTTATGTGAAATATTTGTATGTATCAACTTATTTCTGTATCCAATGCGTGACAAAAGAACGAAACTCAGACCCGAACACTGAGTCAAGAGATGAACGAATCCTTCTATTTCTGCATTCAGCCTACGTGGACTTGAATGAATGACTCAAAGACTCGGGGGATGAACGACTCAAAGACTCGGGGGATGAACGACTCAAAGACTCGGGGAATGAACGACTCCTTTCTGTTTCCGGTAACTGTATAGCCTTAAGTATAGGCTGGGACTTGATGAACGAACGACTCAGAGACTCGGGAGATGAACGACTCCTTTCTGTTTCCGGACGGACGGATGTATTAGCTACAGCTAGCTAACAGCTACATGAGGCTGTCGCGGCCCAGACCGGACATGTTGACAGAACTAACGGCTCAAAGACACGAGAGGTGAACTAAACTTTCCAGGGAACAGACGTGATTAGCTAAATATGAAGTGACAAAAGAAAAAACGAGTTGGATTAAGAGGTGAGTGGAACTCTCTGCCTGAAGCGAGCTGCAATGCATTTATAATTTATTTTTCAAAGTTTGGCCATGGCTGCATTAGCTTATAGTTTTTATTCGAAAAGTACTAAATGTGTAGAAAAATTTAACATGTAACATTTTAATTAGATTTTGCTGAAATGAACGAAATGAACGAAATGACTTGAAAAAAGATTCGTTCATTTTGCTGAACGAGACTTAAAGAACTGAGTCAGTAAAATGATCCGATCTTCCCATCACTAACACACATAAATAAAATAGAACAAGTGTTTTTAAAGCTGCAAGACATGTTTGAACATTTGCCTTGAATCGTTAATTATGAGCTCATTTATACAAACTATGTGTTTGGTATGTTACAGTTAGCCTAGCCACATAACCAGACTAATAAATCTAGCACCGAGTGATTTTTATAAAACCCAATAGATTACATAATTAGTATGTTGGAGATAGTTTACAAATTAAGCAGAAATAAAGCAGTGTAAAACATGATTCTATTGTGGTCTGTTTAATGCCACCTCCTTTTTGATGCATTTTTAATCACAGGTCACTTTCAAAAAGACAATATTCAAATACAATGGGTTCTTAAAGTTTAGTCATGCAGTTTTCTAATATAAATCTTTCAAAGGCAGAGTATTTACACAATGTGCTCTACTTGGTTCAAACACTACTCTATAGTCACCAGAAGAGGGCGACAAAGACATTATTTATAACTCCATGTATCAGTGTTGTTCTGGGGCTGTAACTCTAGTCCTACCGACAAGTCATCCCTTGTTGAATTTGTCCTCGACGTCTCTTTCCTTTTTATTTGGCAGTAGTCGACAGGAAACAAAGTGAGACAGGAAGGGGACTGACACTGGGAAAATTCTTGTTTTTTTTTTTGCAACAAACACAAAATTATTTTTATTTAAAAAATTTTGAACTAATAATTTCATGGGCCTATAGAATCACCCTAGCATCCCCCACCTTTACGGTGTGGCTCCTTGTACGTCTTCTACGTTTCATTTTGTTTCACTTTTGGGAGAAAAACAAAGTGTTGCATTTATTCATTTAGCTGATGCCTTTATCCAAAGCGACTTGCATTGTTCTACAGTAATTACCAGCGTTACAGACACTGGAGGCAAGGTGGGTTCAGTGTCTTGCCCAAGGACACAACGACAGTATGAACTGTGGGGAGAGTGACCTGACTTTAAAATTAATCGATTGGTTTTAGAAATGTCTCATATGAAAGCTAAAACACTCCCAAATTATGCTCAATATACGAAAATTAATTTGCTTCACTGAAGAAAGATTGATCATTTAACAGAAAGGTCAGATTTTGGCAAGACAAAAGTCTTGTCGCCTTGTCATATGATGCACCCAATCCTAGATTACAACCTCACCTGTGATCAGTTCCTGATCAATCAATTAGTGGGAGTGTATAAAAAGAACCCCAGCACACCAGACCTCTGACAACATGCCTAAGATCCACCCTGAGACCAAAGCGTTAATTATCAAGAGGCTGAAGACCAGATCCACTGCTGAGGTGGCTGACACCTTCAATGTGTCTCAGCGTCAAGTACAAAGAATAAGAAAAATATATGAAAAGACTGGAGATGTTTTTGACACGCCCAGGTCCGGCAGACCCCGCAAGACAACTGCTCGGGAGGACTGTTTGTTGATGCGAAAATCCAAGGCCAGCCCCTTTTCCACTGCAGCAGAGCTCCACCAGGCCTGGTCACCTCAAGTCCTTGTGTCAACCAGAACAGTTTGTAGAGTTCTGTCCCGAAATGGCCTCCATGGTCAAATCAGTGCACAGAAACCAGCACTAAACAAAAGGCAATTAAAAACCTGTGTGGCATTTGTCAAGGCCCACAGCCTGCGAAAAGGATGGACACTGCAAAAGTGGCAGAAGGTGGATTTCTTAGATGAATCCTCGGTTGAATTACATCACAGCCGCCGCAAATATTGCAGGAGACCTACTGGAGCCCGCATGGATCCAAGATTCATCCAGAAAACAGTTAAGTTTGGTGGCGGAAAAATCATGGTACATTTGCAGGGTGGAAGGCAATATCAAGAAGTATTAGCTATCTCTTACATTCCCAACCATAAAAGGGGTCAAATTTTGAAGCAGGATGGTGCTCCATCGCATACTTCTATCTCTACATCAAAGTTCCTCAAGGCGAAGAAGATCAAGGTGCTCCAGGACGGGCCAGCCCAGTCACCAGACATGAACATCATTGAGCATGTCTGGGGTAGAATGAAAGAGGAACCATGGAAGGCAAAACCAAAGAATCTTGATGAACTCTGGGAGGCATGTAAGACTGCTTTCTTTGCTATTCCTGATGACTTCATCAACAAATTGTATGAATCATTGTTGAACCACATGGATGTAGTCCTTCAAGCTCATGGAAGTCATACAAGATATTAAATATGGATCTCACAGCACCACTACTTAATTCACTGACGTTATGCAACATATTTTTGTAGTTGAAGTAAATTATTTGTTCAATTTTCTATAGTCGACAAGACTTTTGTCTTGCCAAAATCTGACCTTTCTGTGTTCATTAAATGATCAATCTTTCTTCAGTGAAGCAAATTTATTTTAGTATATTGAGCATAATTTGGAAGTGTTTTAGCTTTCAAATGAGACATTTCTAAAACCAATCGATTAATTTTAAAGTCAGGTTATAAGCTTTTGTTTCTTCAAAATGGATAAGTGACAAGACTTTTGTCAGAGACTGTACGTCTTCACCATAACAAACCAGTACATCCAGGGCTTGCAGAAATGAAAATGCCTCGTACCCTTTCAGACAGGTAGGTTGTTAAATAATGCATTCTTTTTTAACATGTCTGTGAAGGTTCTGCAAGGTTAAAGCAAAGGAATCTGGAGGAGGTTTTAGATGTTGGGAACCTGTATTAAGGCAATCTTTTTCTCACTTTTACATTTTTGTCTCTTACAGAGAAACAAGGGATCCTTCGTCAGAAGCAAACTCATTAAATAAAGAAGCTAACTACAGCAACTGCTTCTATAATGCACACGTGTGACCAGTGTGGGAACAAGTTTTCCACTGTGCAGTGTCTCAAAAGACACCAGCGCATCCATACTGGAGAGAAGCCTTACAGCTGTGACCTGTGTGGGAAGACATTTTCACAGACAGGTCATTTAAAACAACACCAGCTCTTCCACACTGGAGAGAAGCCTTACAGCTGTGACCTGTGTGGGAAGACATTTTCAGTAGCAAGTCATTTAAAACAACACCAGCTCATCCACACTGGAGAGAAGCCTTACAGCTGTGACCTGTGTGGGAAGACATTTTTTACAGGCAGGTCATTTAAAACAACACCAGCTCATCCACAATGGAGAGAAGCCTTACAGCTGTGACCTGTGTGGGAAGACATTTTCAATAGCAAGTACTTTAAAACAACACTGGCGCATCCACACTGGAGAGAAGCCTTTCAGCTGTGACCTGTGTGGGAAGACATTTTCACAGGCAGGTAATTTAAAACAACACCAGCTCATCCACACTGGAGAGAAGCCTTACAGCTGTGACCAGTGTGGGAAGACATTTTCATATTCAAGTAGTTTAAAACTACACGAGCGCATCCACACTGGAGAGAAGCCTTACAGCTGTGACCAGTGTGGGAAGACATTTTCACAGGCAGGTCATTTAGAACAACACCACCTCATCCACACAGGACACAGACCGTACTATTGTGACCATTGTGGAAAGACATTTAGAAGTTCAAGTTCCGTTAAGACGCATTACCTTCAACACACTCGATAGTTGGTGATACCATGTGAGCTGTGTGGAGAGATATTTTACTCTAAACGGACTTCTTCTCGACACCTAAAGAAACACGCTGAGGTGGAAATGGAGAGGTGTGGACCACAATGAGACTCTGCATCCTGAAGTTTTTATAGGTGTGCATTATGCTCACCTCTCAGCTCCAGGGTCTTGGATGGACGTGTAATGAGCTGTCGTGTCAGTCATAGATGTGTATAGGTTTATGTGTATGTGCCACTAAGTGTACAGGACAGCGTGTCCCTGAACAATGGTTAGATGTAGTGAAAAGTGATGTCTTTGTCTAGTTTGGATTAGCATGACGCCAATATGAGATACAGCTAAAGACAGTAAGTCATAAGTGTGTGGATAAGCATATGAACTGGAGCAGGAGTGAGAGCATATAACATACAATTAATATGAAACATTTAGTCATTTAGCAGACACTTTTATCCAAAGTGACTTAAAAGTGAGGAAAACAATGGAAGCAATTTTAACAACACAAGGTAACATAAAGCATAAGTGCACTAAAAATTAGTTAGTTGCAACCCAGCACAGTATACAACGTAAAGAATAGGATTTTTTTTTTTTTTTTTTAAATGGAGTAGGAATCAATGGAAAGGAATTAGAATTCAGTGTTTGTCAGTCAGGTATTGATGGAAGAGATGTTTTTTCAGGCGTATTTTAAAGATGTCTATAGAATTTGCTGATCTTGTAGCAGCAGGTAGATCATTCCACCAAAATGGAACAGATCCAGAGAAAGTACAAGTGATTTTATTTTTTTCCTTTTTGGGATGGTACAACCAGACGTTGTTCATTTGCAGAGCGCAAGGATCTGGTAGGGACATAGGTCTGTATCAGTGAGTGAAGATATGAGGGTGCGTAGCCAGTGGTGGTCTTGTAGGACAAGAGCATAGCTTTGAACTTGATGCGGGCATCAACCGGGAGCCAGTGTAACCTAATGAAGAGAGGAGTTATGTGTGCTGCATTCTGGATCAGCTGCAGAGGTTTGGTTGTCAGGCAATGGAGTCCAGCCAGTAGAGCATTGCAATAATCCAGTTTGAACAAGACAAGAGCCTGGACTAGGATTTGTGTAGAGTGCTCAGATAGAAAAGGTCTAATCTTTCTAATGTTGTAGAGGATGAATCTACAGGACCTGGTGGTGCTGGCAACATGACTTGTGAAGTTTAGTGGATCATCAGTTCCCACTCCCAGATTTCTGGCAGTGCTGGACGGTGTAAAGGTTGATTAGCCTAGTTGAATGGAGAGGCCGTGGTGGGTCTTTGGGTTTGGCAGGAATCACTAGCAGTTCTGTTTTTGCAAGGTTCAGCTGCTGGGTGTAGTGGTAGAAGGTTGGTGGTTCGATATTATTTCATTTAATTTTAAACTAGGTTTAGTCTTTGTGGGTTTTTTTAAAGACGAGCTGTATTTTCAAAACTGTCTTAATTTTACTAATAAAGCATATAACACAAAGGTGCATTTAACATTTGAAGTAAACATGAATTGAATGCTGTGTGCAGTAGGAGGGGGTTGGTGGTTTGATTCCATTTCTCAGTTCATTCTGTTGTGTTCTTGTGTAAGACACTTAACCCCCCTTGTCTCCAGTGGTGTTCCAGCTGTAACACTGGTGAATAGATGCTTAATGTAAACCAAATAAATGTAAATGTGGGGTCTAATGATTTATATAATCATATACTGTATATAACTATTTTATTGTTGCACAAGAAACATCCAGGCACAACATTTACAAACCAACATTTATATGACCTGATATGATTCTCAAAAGACAGGATTTCAAACAGACTCAGGTTTGATTAAACCTCAGTGTCTGAGCTGATGTCCAGCCTCAGAGGCAGCTCTCGTTCTGAACAGACCAGACTCTAGTTTACAGCGGGACATTACAGCACAAGTGGATTCAATAGCTTCAAGATAAACAAATGGATTTTCTCCAAACCACTTTAAAATAATGGATCTAATCTAGTGGCACCATGCACACCTCTTTTTTCTGCCAGGGTATGTAAACTTCTGAGCACAGCTGTATATATAGTTTGATATGTGCTGCATCTGAAGGTCGAGCTTCAGAGCCACTGTTTCATGGACTTGTTCTGTAAGCACCAAAACTGTTCTGAGGACCAGAGCCACACACATTTGTTTTAGACTGCTCTCACTCAAAAGAAATGTGGACCAGACGTTTATGTGAACATGAAAAAGTATACACTGTCAATCTTTGGTTCCACAAATGTATGTGAGCAGGTGTTCTCCAACATGAACTTTATTAAAAGCCTCACAGATGACAGTTTATAATCCTGTGTAAAGATGAAGGTGACGGCAGACAGCTCTGATGTGCAGACGCTGTGCTCCGAGGTTCAGGAGCAGAAATCACATTAAACAATATAAATATTTTAATTGCCTATTACTTTGCATATATTCATATGTTTTATTTGTTGAGTGAAATAGTCCTTTTATTATTTGTTTTTTGTTTGCTGCTGGTGAATAATTTAAGTTCTTTGTTTTATTTATTTTTTTATTTTTTCAAAAATACATGAAGGAATCAAGTAGACATTGAGTATTTTACTTAAAAGTAACCTTCAACCCAACGTCTTTTTTTTCCAGAGTTTACAATGTTTTTGTTGCATGCAGAAATGTAGTTTTGTTTTCTCTGCTGTTCATCGAGTTCATAAATGCAACACTTTATAATTTGTTTATACATAGCATAAAGGCAAAAAAACAAACAAAAAAAAAACGTTCATTGCAGGGTTATTGCCACTTTAAAAACTTGCAGACCACTTTTGATGGTTTACGATGACTGACGGCCATGGTTCTAGCCTCTACGTAAACAGTCCGGCCACTGTTGTTAAAACGGCTGCTCGGACTTTGTCCACGTGTCCTAATGCATCCTAAGGCGTTTTGACAGCTGTAAGACATGTTTGTGAACATATTATCTCAACCTTAAATCGTTAATTATGAGCTCATTTTTACAAACTGTATGTTTGGTATGTTACTGTTAGCCTAGCCACTTAGCCAGACTAATAAATCAAGCACAGAGTGATTTTTGGACTTAGAACGCAAATGACCACCATATATTTGTCATTCATGTTAATATAGTAATTTGAACGTTTTTATACAATGTGCTATTCATGTTTTAGGAGAAATATGGAAGTGATAAACACAATTACTTTCTAAAAGACAATATTTAAAAACAATGGCTTCTTATAGTTTATTCTTTTTCTTAAGTATGCAGTTTTATAATATAAATCTTTCAATGGCAGAGTATTTACACACATTGTGCTCTGCTTGGTTCAAACTCTATATTCACCAGAAGAGGGCGACAAAGACTTTATTTACTCCATGTATCATGGTGTATGGGCTGTGTGTCCCTTTGACGAACTGGTCGTTTTGACAAGGGTTTAGATTTACATTTTACATTTATTCATTTATCTGACGCTTTTATCCAAAGCGACTTACATTGTTCTACAGTAATTACCAGTGTTACAGCCACTGGAGGCAAGGGTGGGTTAAGTGTCTTGCCCAAAGACACAACGACAGTATGAACTGTGGGGAGGGCGGGAATCGAACCTACTACCTACTAAGGACGACTGCTTTACCCACTGAGCTACTGCCCCCCCTGCCGATTTAAATATCTTACACTGTTAAAAAATAATTATAAACTCCTCGCTGGTAAAAACGTAATTTAAACTAATTTAACTGATCTAAAGTAATACACTATAACTTCAATTTGCAGCTAAACAAAAAAAGGTGTTTTAAAATCTGGTTGGCCATTGACATTGGTAGTATTTGCACTGGATAATTTACTGGAACAGGCTTCAGACTGAACGGATCGCCTGTTTTCATAACGACTAAAACCTTGGCCTGCCAGTTAGAAAAGTGTTCGTCCACTTTTAAAAGTGGCAAGCCTGTGCAGAGCTCACAACCACCAGAGGGCGCATTTTTGGCCGGCCACTTTTAAAAGTGGTCTGGCAGTATTAAAAGAGGCCAAAAAAGCACCCTCTGTTTGTTTTGGCCTTTGAAATGGTTGGCCACTATTAAAAGTGTTTTTTTTTTTTACTTCTCTGCAAACTTATGAATACAATTTATTTATTTTAGATCAGTACTTCGAGCAACTAATCAGCAACTAGGGATTTCAATTTATTTTATAACTTATCTTTATCTTATATAGTGTAAGATATTGAAATTGCCATCCTTACTGCTTCCCAATGTAAACCTAGCAATGGCTTTATCCAAACTGTTGGACTGCCCTCACCTTGAACAACAAAAAGAAACCTCCACATGACTACTTTTGGAAACCCAGTTTTTTCTACAATCAACGTGATGGATTCAGATAATGTGATGTAGAATGTAGACACACACACGCACACACACACACACACACACACACACAGTTCTCCCCACTTTTGACAATACAACCTGAAAAAAAAAAAAATCTTTGTCACAGACTTTTTTTTTTTTTTTTAATACTTACAATCTGAGATTTAAAAAAATAAATAGCTTCACAAATGTATAATGAAACGTTTGTACCTCCTGGAAAGGACTTGTAGAGGTTTCCGCAATTTCCACATGGACTAATTCTATACATCTGCTGTAATTGCTTTTGGAAATCTGGTCCAAATTTTTTAAGATCTATTACACCTTCAATACCCATAGAGCCAATTATAATCTGGCAGTGCACCTACCAATTTGTTTTCTATTTCAATTATGTGTGTGCATTTTTAATAATATAAATAGCCTATTTTTTCTGACCTGTTGAGTAAAGTCGCATATAAATTAGAATACGTGGCCAAAGTCCGAGCAGCCGTTTTAACAAAAGTGGCCCGACGGCCAGACTGTTTTTGTAAAGGCTAGAACCATAGCCGTCAAACATAAAGTGATGCCATGTGAAGCCATCAAAAGTGGTCTGCAACTTTTAACTTAACTCTTAACTTTTTTCTGCATCTAATGGGGCTATAAACAAACGTTTTTAAATATTTTTAAGAATTAATTACCTCAGCACACTCCAGTAACGCTTAATCTCCGACGATCTGCAGCAAAGTGGATTGCCGTAAATCGATTTAGTGCAAGAGGGTCAAGGGATCAGGGGGCGGCATTACTGGAAAGGTGACCAATCACAGGAGGGTCAGTGCCACCGGTAGTTCCCGCCCCCAATCCGCCAAAAGTCTTTCTAGAACCGATAATCTGCGCGTGGAGAGTTCATATCTGCTCAAGGGAATTGAAATCATTTGCTGGCAATGTTTAGACAATTACCAAAAGAAGTACTGGAAATTATTCTAAAACTGTTTAATAAGATATGGAGAGAAGGAGTAATGCCTGATAGCTGGAAAAGTGCATTGATACTTCCTTTTGGTAAGCCAGGTAAAGACTTGGCTAATACAGGGAACTACAGACCTATAGCCTTAACATCACATCTATGTAAATGGATGGAAAAGATAATTGTTTGTAGATTGACATATTATTTAGAGCAAAGAGGAATGTTAAATAAATATCAAAGTGGATTTCGTAAAAGGAAGATCAACAGTAGATGCTTTGGTTAAAGTTAGCAATGAGGCAGAAAAGGCAATTAGTATGAAAGATCATGGTTATAGTATATTTTGATATTGAAAAAGCTTATGATTCAATGTGGAGAGAAGGATTATTGATTAAAATGCATAAAATGGGTATTGGTGGAAGGCTATTATTATATTGAAGAGTATGTGAAGAGGAATTATTTTAATTATATGCTAATATTTACAGACAGATCTAAAGATCCAGGGACAGAACATATAGAGATTCCTCTGCTGCACTGGTTAGTTTGAATTCTAAAAAGGTCTTAAGAGATGATTTATTGATTGAAATATATACAATAATGTTGAGAATACAAAGAAATGGGGGGGATGTAAAATTTGTTTGGGTTCCGGCTCATGTTGGTGTAGTGGGAAATGAAAAAGCTGATGTAATTGCAAAAACAGCATTAAAACTAAAAGAAGATGAAATATTGAAAGTTCCCTTTGGAAAAGGAGAGGCCAAATTATTAATCAGAAAAGCAGTGAATGAAGAATGGCAAAACAAGTGGGCCACAGATAATAAAGGGAGACACTATTACAGCATTCAGAAATATATTAAAGTGAAGGGTTTCAAAGGGAAATATAGAAGAGAAGAAGTGATATTTTCAAGATTAAGGCTGGGACATACTGGGTTAAAATCAACGATGTACTTAATGAAAAAATGCGTGTCTGATAAATGTGAGGAATGTAATGTTCCTGAAAATGTAGAGCATGTCATAATGAAGTGTAGTAAATCTGAGTCTGAGAGGAACATATTACGTGATAAGATATATGAATTAGGACGGGGATGGAGTTTAGAAGGGATACTGGGGATAAGTGAGGTAACAAGGGAGTGCTATGAAGCTCTCTTTAAATTTCTTAAAGATACAGGATTAGATCATAAAATATAGGACAGACCCCTCTTCTATTTTTTATTTATTTATTTTCTTTTTTTATTTTCTCAAATAGAATGTAAACTGAAGTACTAGAACATGAATTACACACTCCGGTACAGTAGGTGGCGGTATGCACTGAAAAAATTGGTTGTGACCCGCCAATAATATCAGAAAGAAAGAAGCTCACAGCAGACGTCTTTGTCCTTCTCCCGCTGCAGAGTCTCAGTCTCGTCTGGGACGACGCCTGCAACAATCCAGGTTTGTCCGTGTCTTTGTCTGTTTGTGAGTGTGAGCACATTTTAAAAGGCTCGTGTTTTAGAGGCTTTGCTGCAGAAAAGTGTAAATGTAGTCAACGAAGAAAGTGTCGGAGCTAATCCCGTCTTCACTAGCGTTACACGTCTCTGGAGTAATCCATGTTCAAAAGGACTACATCTGCAGAGTTTGAGCTGCTTTGAAAAACAGCAGCGAGCTCATAAACTGGCGACAGGCTCAAGCCACAACCACGAGGCGCTTGGCCACTTTTAAAATGTCCGCCATTGTTTTAGCCTCTACGAAAACAGTTTTGTCTTTAACGGGTGATAACATCGTTTGTCTCTGGAGTTCAGACAACTAACTGTTCTTAAAATGAAGTGTAATGTCTCACGTTTCTAACCATATATTGTTTAAATTATTTCTTTGCCAAATGTTTTTACTGCGGCCGTAAAACGAGCGCTATCGCCCGAGCTTTTAGCCGAAAGCTACTATTATCCTGATTCGGACACTCACCTTTAGCTTTATTTTAGATTTATTTTATGTCTGGGATACAGCAGTTGTTATTTAACACATCCGGTGTTTGATGTCTGCCTTTCAACATAAAATTACTTATTTTGTCTAATTCTTCACAATAAAATCTTAAAGTAAAGACATTAGTAACACCACCTGCTGGGTGTTTAGTGAAATAGTTTTTCATTGCTTACCAATTTGGATTTCAAATCGTGTTTTATACACTCTTATTTGAATGTGAAATCATTTATAAATTGAGTTTAAATATAGTTAAACCATCATACTTTAGCTTATGTCAAAACCAAAATAATGTGATGATCTGCAAATGGCATCAAGTCAACACTTCTGTCAAGTGTATTTTTTTTTTTTTTTTAGTCGGAACTCTAAAACACAAGAAGTGAATACATTTAACATCCTGTTGTATTCTAAAATACATATAATATTAAATAATATACTGAATATTCTAATAAAAACCAAATAAAACATTTTCTTTTATTTCCAATAAGCCAACACATGAAACCAAACACCCGGAGAGACTCAAAAGAAAAGCATGATGCAAATGAATTATTTATTAATGGATAAAAAAGGCCGTAGACTCAAACAGGGAGTCTAAGCATGTGGGATGCCATGGAGGGCGACAGTGTTCTTCCCACCACCATCTAGTGTAACTTTTACTGTAGTTAAGGTCATGTTTCACATTTGTTTCTTGTTACCAGTTAAATGGATGCTTGCACTGGAAGTCAGTGGCAGCAGCACAGGAGCCACAGAGGCACTCCCCTGCTGCTGTTAATGGCACTAAGAAATAATATGATATTACAAATACTACTAAAGGTTCATTTGATGAAAATGCATCTTCTCTGTTGGAGGCAGGAAGGTTCACTGGCCATGTTTGTCTCTGGAGGCAGCTGGAAACCATCAAAGGCTTAAAAAGGGGCCCATAGCTGCAGATGAATCTTGAGGGAATACTCATCTGCAAAAATAAATGTGGAGAATTCAATCTGGAAAAAATGTGTTGTCCAGGCCTCTTAGTCTCTTCTGGCCAGAGCTTGAGCCATTCCTGCTACTGTGTTAGATTTAAAACGTAGGGCTCATCCATCTCAGCCTACTGCTCGGTGTCTACATTGGAGTTTTCGCTCTGTTTCATTTTGTTTCATTTTTGATAGAAAACCAAAGTGTTCTTAGTCCAGATGAGTAAGTACGGCTCGTCTAGTCCTTTCAGAGTCTTTTGCAAGGCCTTCTCTCGGTGGGACATGTTTGCACAAAGTCTCCAAAAGTCTTCCAGAACCAATGACTGAGCCTCTCTCAGCTCCTCTTAATGTGGAGGAGCAGCTGCTGTTCTCTGGGCTTGCCCTGGTGACTGTCTCTAAAGTACTGCTTATTGTTATTGTTTTTGTTTTTTGTATTTAAGTCTTTAAGATGTCCTTATTGGTCGTAGCACATAAGAGTTTGGGAACAAAGACCAGTAAATTAAGAACCTTACCGTGGGACTCATCTACGTCTTCACCATAACAAACCAGTACATCCAGGCCTTGCAGAAATGAAAATGCCTCGTACCCTTTCAGACAAGTAGTGTTTAGGTTGTTGATGACGGTTGCGTTTTTCATTTATTTTTTTCAACCAAGACACGGCACACAGACGGAGGAGGGTGGATGTATAATATTCCTTTTACATTTTTGTAACTATTGTGTACATTATACTCAACATGTTGTTAAATAATGCATTTTTTTAACGCGTAAGAAGGTTCTGTAAGGTTGAAGCAAAGGAATCTGGATGAGGTTTTAAAGGTGACGCTGTTTCTTCTTATCCCAAGAGCCTTTTTTTATGCTGAGTTCAACCGGTTGAACGCAAGTTGGTGGAACACATCGTTCAAGATGTTGAGAACTTGTGTTAAGCTTGTGTGTTAAGAACTTGTCATCTTTTTCTCACTTTTTACATTTCTGTCTCTTACAGAGAAACAAGGGATCCTTGGTCAGAAGCAAACCCTCATTAAATAAAGAAGCTGACTACAGCAACTGCTTCTATAATGCACAAGTGCGACCAGTGTGGGAACAGGTTTTCCACTGTGCAGAATCTCAAAAGACACCAGCTCATCCACACTGGAGAGAAGCCTTACAGCTGTGACCTGTGTGGGAAGACATTTTCAGATGCAGGTTATTTAAAAAAACACCAGCGCATGCACACTGGAGAGAAGCCTTACAGCTGTGACCTGTGTGGGAAGACATTTTCACATACAGGTCATTTAAAACAACACCAGCGCATCCACACTGGAGAGAAGCCTTACAGCTGTGACCTGTGTGGGAACACATTTTCACAGGCAGGTACTTTAAAACGACACCAGATCATCCACACTGAAGAGAAGCCTTACAGCTGTGACCTGTGTGGGAAGACATTTTCACATGCAGGTGATTTAAAACGACACCAGCTCATCCACACTGGAGAGAAGCCTTACAGCTGTGACCTGTGTGGGAAGACATTTTCACAAGCAGGTAGTTTAAAACAACACCAGCTCATTCACACTGGAGAGAGGCCTTATAGCTGTGACCTGTGTGGAAAGACATTTTTACATGCAGGTAGTTTAAAACAGCACCAGCTCATCCACACTGGAGAGAAGCCTTATAGCTGTGACCAGTGTGGGAAGACATTTTCACAGGCAGGTAGTTTAGAACAACACCAGCTCATCCACACAGGACACAGACCGTACTATTGTGACCATTGTGGAAAGACATTTAGAAGTTCAAGTTCTTTTAGGAGACATTACTTTGAACACACTCGAGAGTTGGTGATACCATGTGAGCTGTGTGGAGAGATATTTTACTCTAAACGGACTTCTTCTCGACACCAAAAGCAACACACTGAGGGTGAAATGGAGAGGTGTGGACCACAATGAGACTCTGCAGCCTGAAGTTTTTATAGGTGTACATTATGCATGTCTCTCAGCTCCAGGGTCTTGGATAGACGTGTAATGGGCTGACGTGTCAGTCTTTATTGTTTTCCATCACACCAACACAATGCATGCGTCTGTTTATTTACAGGATTCTTAAGCCTTATGTGTTTTATAATGACATTTTATTGTACCCAATTGTTTAAGTCGCACATTTAACAGTGAAATAAAAGTTGCCATGTGGAAACAGGAAGTGGAATGTGACTATTTATTTCTGTTTTAGTTTTACACAGATGTATAATGGCTTCAAGTTTAATTGTAAAGAGATTCACTTGACAAATAAAAATGTCTGAAAAAACATTAATAGCTGTTCTTTTTTATTTAAATAGAACAGTATTTACACACAACTGTAGAGGTGAAAATGTCTGTAGGTTTCTGTGGAGATATGAACATAATGCACACAGCACTAACTCGGGGCCTTTGAAGGGTTTTAGAAATACTGAGGTTCATAAAAGTGTGTCTGAAGAATTGAGGTGTGACATGTTCTGTCAAGTGTAAGTGCAGTGTTCTATTCTTCACTAAAGAGAAGCAGCAGCTGCAGATTTTTCACTAAAAAAGGAATGTAGAAATTGAGTAAAATTACAATCAAATGTGTTTCTTTAAAAAAGTCAGTCCTATTGTTGAATGTTTTCCTTGGTTTTGTTTTGAAGAAGCTGTTGCATTAGAAATGTGAGCTCTTTTAGCTGAAAAAGATCCTGCTAAATATTGGGTCAGAAAACAGGATGAGTAATACATTTACATTTAGTCATTTAGCCGACACTTTTATCCAAAGTGACTTACAAGTGAGAAAACGATGATTTTTAAAGCCACAAGGTAGAAAAAAGCAAAAGTGCACCAAAAACTATTCAGTTACAACACAGCACAGTATACACAGGTGAAGATAGGAAAGATTTATTTATTTAAAGAAGAGAAGGAATCGATAGACAGGAAGTAGAATCCAGTGTTTGTCAGTCAGGTGTTGATGGAAGAGATGTGTTTTCAGGTGTTTTTTAAAGATGGCTACAGAATCTGCTGATCTTGTAGCAGCAGTAGATCATTGCACCAATGTAGCATTTGGATGCATTTTAATAACACACATAAAGGTAGAATGTAGAATTTATAAAGTAAAAATAACTAACTTTAATAATCTTATTTTTGTTTGGTATATATTTTAAGTGTGGTTTGCTTAGTGTGGTTTTATTTTGGATAGTTTATGTAAAATGTTCAATACACATGTTTAGGCTTAGTAGTATCTGGTAGTTTTACATTTTTTTAATTTATAATGTATATTTAAAGGTGTATTTGATTACATTGATATTGTAATAGCTACAGTGTTCTTCTAGTGTGTATTTGTCAGGGAATAAATACACAAAACAGTGTAGAGATAAACAGATTTATCTGGAGACCAACCTTCAACCCAAATGTGAATTAAATAATATCAGACTCATTCTTACGTTTTAACATGCATGGGGAGATGTAAGATGTGAAGCTTCGTCTCTGACGGACTCTCTCCGAGGCCATACCCTCCCCAAAGCTTCTTTTATTGAAACACACAGAATTTGCCTCCCCCAACCTCGCAGGGCGGGTTTAGCAGGTTTTTAGTACAAACATATGTCCATATTAAGAGATAACAATTTATCTTTGCTGCACTCAAAAAGAGGAACTGAAAAACCATTGCTTATAAGGACTTTCTGCATTCAATACATAAAAGCAGAAACATAGTTATTCTGGGACGTCTTGGGTGTGTGACGTGTATGGCTGGGTCCAGCTACATGACTTCCTCTTTTTGGAAATAGACATTTCAAGCAAAAGAGTTGGCCTTTAGAAACAATATTTTACCTTTGTAGCTTAAATACAATTTGACAATAATCTTTACTTACAGAAAATCTCTAACAGTATTGTTCAACTGTTCTGTACATGTGATAAGAAGGGGGCGCTGTGGGTTTGGAAAGGAAGGGGAGGTGTGCGCAGGGAGAGAAGGAGAGAGCGGATGAGAAGTGTGAGAGAGCACCTGTTGTCATTGGAGTGTTTTAAGGAGATTTCAGCGTGAGCTGTGGCAGAAACAGCATCTCCTGTTACTTTAACTTGTTAATAAAGTGTAACGTGAGGGTTCGGTATGTGGTGGTAGATCACTCTTTATGATAATAATCACGTGTAGGTGTGTCATGTCCACAATCTGGCACAGGAGCATAGTAGGGTCTGAGACGGTTGTAGTGGACAATCTGGGACTTATCAGATTGATCCAGGAGATAGTGACTCCTGTATGTCACTCCAAGAGAATTCACATCAGATCCTAGGCACTCTAATAATTCAAAGGGGCCTTTCCAGTGAGGAGCAAGTTTTTGTTTTGCTGTAGTGGGGTCATTTAACCAGACAAGGTCTCCCGGGACATAGGGAGTGTGCTCAACACTCTTACCATACTGTCGTTTCTGCTGATTGTGGGCATAATCTCTGTTCCATGCAGCAGAACTGAAAGCGGACTGAAGTTTCTGTGTCAATTGTGCAACATAGTCAGCAGGAGAACCCGTAATAGACAAAGATGGTGTGCTGTTAGGTAACAGCATGTTGACAGGCATCCTGGCTTCATGACCATGTGTGAGGAAGAATGGTGTGAATCCTGTTGAAGAGTGTGGGTTGGTATTGTAAGCCAAAGCAACTTGGTTGAGACAGTCATCCCATTCCCCAGGCTGCTGAAAAAGTGTCTTGGCTAACTGATCAATAAGTGTCCTGTTGAACCTCTCAATCATGCCGTCACACTGAGGATGATATAGGCTGGTTCGTGTTTTCTGCACGCACACCAGGTCACACAAATGTTTCACCAGGTCAGATTCAAACTGACGTCCCTGATCAGTGTGAAGCATTTCCGGGATACCATGCTCACAGATGAAGTTTTCAAACAGACATTTTGCTACTGTTATGGCGTGCTGGTCTGGAATGGCATAAAGGTTGACATACTTGGAGAAATAATCTTGGACAACAAGCACATACCTGTTGCCACGACTCGTGATGTGGAGCTCAAGTATGTCAGCTGCAACCATTTGGAATGGCTCAGTAGCAACAATTGTTTTCATTGGAGCTCTCTGATAAGGTGTGGGTCTCCGTCTGGCGTCACATGGAGTACATTGCTTGCACCACATCTTGATGTCACGCGACATAAAGGGCCAATAGCACAACTTTTGAGCACGTTTCAGGTTCACGTTATCAGCAGATGAATGACCAGTTACAGGATTTCCATGCAGCATCTGCAGAACAGTGTCTTTTAAAGCATGAGGGACAATCAGTTGATGATGCTTTGGATGGGTTGAAAACTTTACGGCGGAGTACACCATTATGAAAAGTAAGTCTGTAGAATTCTTGCCAAAGTGCCTTCTCAACAAGTGTGCGTTTTTTCATGCGCCAGTATGGGGGTTTCTGTCCCTTAACTGTCCAGCTAATAACCTCTAACAGTACGAAGTCTCGCTGTTGTTCCTTTTTAAAATCCTCTTCAGGAAACTGCAGCACAAATGTGGAGGAGACAGACTGTTGAACTGTGAGGAGGCTGGAGGAGGTTGTGGTCCAGTCAGGTTACAGCAAACTGGCTTTGTATCAGTACTGCGGAGGCTGTGATGTACAAAACTGACCGGACTAGACTGACTCACAGGACTCAGACTAGAATGTCTCTTGTCAGAGTGCGGATTACCAATAGCACTGGAGGAGGTGCACTGCTTAGTTGGTCTGATGTTAGCAGGGCGACGTGACATTATATCTGCAGGTGACTGTAGCCATCCTTGTGAATTACAGTCCATTCAAAAGAATCAAGTTCAAGGGCGACCAGTTCTGTCATTGTCAATGGGTGGTTTCCTGAGACCCAGGAGAGGTTTTTGGTCAGTTACTATAACAAAGGGGTGTTTGTAAAGGTAGTGGCGAAAAAGTTGCACGGCCCAGACAATGGCCCACAGTTCTCTGTCATACGTTGACCATTTTCTTTCTGCTTTTGTGAGAACATGACTAGCATAAGCAACCACTTTTTCTTGATCCCCTTGTCTCTGAGCAAGCACAGCACCAATTGCAGAGTCTGAAGCATCTGTGTAGAGGGAGAATGGCAACTGTACTTGATCCCTGGCAAAACAGCATTTTGAGGGATTCAGCTTCAGGCCACTTCCAGGTGCTGGAGATGTTCACTGAAAGAGCGGCTGTAGAGGAGGACATCATCCAAATACACTAGGCATGTTCTTCATCGGAGGCCACGAAGTACCATTTCCATCAAGCGCTGGCATGTGGCTGGAGCGTTGGTGAGACCCATTGGCATAACTTATAACTGATAAAGGCCACTACCTGTTGTAAATGCTGTTTTTTCACACTCTTCCTCCTGCGGCTTGACTTGCCAATAGCCATTGTTGTAGGTCCATTGTGGAGAACCAGGCAGAGCCCGACAAAGCATCCAGTGTGTCATCGACTCTCGGAAGAGGGTGGGAAGCTTTGATTGTCACTGTATTAAGTTTTCTATAGTCCAGGCAGAAACGCCATGTGCCATTTTTCTTGCGCACCAAAACAACATTCCTGAGTTGACAAATCCGGCTGGTTACTTCCCTGTGTGAGTGGGGCATTACAATATGAATAAACATATTTCACAAAAATTATTCAATCACATTAATATTTGTCTGAATTTAAAAATCCAGAAGTGGTTCTAAATGAATGTTTGAGCCAAAAGAGAGCAATCTGGTTTCCTAAAAAAAGACCGGAATTTCCATCTCTCAATCTTAGACCATTTTCATTTGGTGTTTGAATATGAGCCTGTTCTGTGGCGACCTACAGCTGTGTGCGTGAGCGTGTCAGTCTGTTTTAAGGTTTTAACGTCTTTTAGCTGTCTTTTAGCCACCTGGAAGATGTTATTTAAATGTTTTATTAATGACTCCTGAGTACTTGAGGAATGGAAGTCACTTTTTATGCCCTGTTTTTATTGGTTATTTTAAACGTTGTTTGGAGTCAGCAGTCACAAACTCTCAGATAGACTCGTGATTTCCTACTGGGATTACAATGGAGCTACCTGCACAGTTTTTCAGACTCCGGTCTCAATACACAGACTGTGAATCTTCCTCCAGAATTACAAAATGGGCACAACAATAACTCTAAAAAAACAGTTAAAAAAGTTAGAAAGCGAGGAGAAAGGTAACCCGGAAGCTGCAGTGGAAAAACCCTTTGCCCTCAATCATTCTGGCTACTACACAGCCTCTGAGGAACAAAATGGATGAACTACAGGGAAATGTGATCCATCTGCAGGACTACAGGGATGTGTGTCTTATGGCTTTTACAGAGACATGGTTAAATGATGCGTACGGACTCGGAGCTGGAAATAAGCGGCTTTGGCTCTCCTCTGCGCCTGGATCGAGACTGAGAGGTGACACACAAAACACTGGGAGGAGGAGTCTGTCTCTATATAAACCAGAGATGGTGCAGCAACATTACTGTAAGAGAGCAGCTGTGTCTCCTGGACATCGAACTCCTGTCCGTGTCTTTAAGGCCATTTTAACTCCAGAGACTTCCCCCAGATATTTGTGACTGTTGTTTATATCCATCCTAAAGGCCCGTACACACCGTAACGAATATCGTCGCGCGTTATTCGCCAGCGTTTTTCAACGGGTTTTTTGTGTTCACACCCAAGCGATTTTTGCTGACGATGAGCCGAGTGAACGTGCAAATTCATTCCCTGACATTAGAGGGCACTTAATGTAAAACAGAAATACCCCGGTACACAAGATGGCGCTGCACAACTTTACGCTTCTGACACTCGCTTTTCACTCAGAAGAAGAGAGCAAGTCATTTTTGTAATCGATGTCGCATTTGTCATAAGTTCTTTGTGTTCCGACACCAACGAGACCAGCAGCTCTACATTCATCTTGCCTTCCATCTTCTTCGTCTTATTTCTTCCCGGCAGTGTAGACACTACTTGGCATATATCTTCTTCGTCGTTACGTATGTGTGCTCGGCAAGACAGTTTTGTGTTTGAGCGCCCCCAAGTTGTGTTTTACTGTAACTTCAAAAGCTCCAGACACGTGAGCAAAAGCACTAATCTTATTGGTTGTATAGTTTTTGACGCGGCGCGTCAAACCAAAAAAACGAACCCAAGGCGTTTAAAAAAAAAAAAAAATTAGTTTGTAAAACTGTAAATAATCTTCAGTCTATCTTACCTGCTGCTCCCAATTTTATACTTGTTGATTTTAACCACTGTAATTTAAAGAAAACACGGAACAGTTTTTGTCAGAATGTCAACTGTCCAACACGTCATAATAAAACCCTGGACCTGTTCTACGGCTCCAAGGGGTTTACATCTCAAAGGCGGGACCTGCACTGGGCTCCTCTGACCACAACACAGTCCACCTTCTGCCCGCCTACACCTCGGTGCTGAGGAGGGAGGAGCCTGTTAGGAAACAGGTGAAGGTGTGGACTCAGGACAGCTCTCTGGCGCTGCAGGGCTGCTTCGACTGCACAGACAGTGTTTCAGAACTCTTGTTCTGACAAGGACGAACTGACTGATGTTGTCTGCAGTTACATCTCCTTCTGTAAAGACTTCTCCCAAACAGGGAAGTCAAGGTTTATCCCAACAACAAACAGTGGATAAACATTAAATATCTGCTTTTTTTTTTGTTTAATTTAATGAAGGTGATGTGAATGCAGAGAGGGTTTGAAGAAAAGAGATCTGGGCTGAAAAAATTCCTCGAGAAGTGTGGTCTTAAAAAAGAGAAACTCCTGGGGATAGGGATTGACAATGTCTCTGTTATGACGAGGATTAACAATGGGGTTATTTAATTGAGATGAGAAATGAGAAGAGCTTTATTGGGACAGTCGGTTATATCATAATAAAATACAGTAAAAGAATTTATAATTAATTTATTAAGGTATATTATTTTCCACTGCGCTAAAACTTACCCTCTGCAGCTTAAAACGAGCCACTGAGAGGGGAAGTCACGCTATCAAAATAAAACACCCGGGAACAGAGTGCCCTTCCGCTCTTTCAAAATAAAAAAGCCAAAATTATAAATTTCACATAAATATGCTGAGAAGTAAAATTAAAATTAAACCAAATAAGTAATAACTGCATTTTTAACTCCGTTACATATCTGAGCACGAATTTATCAAGAAAGCACATTAGGCAGGCAGAACGCAATAAAGTATGCAATTTAGTATGAAGGCGATGGCGTAATGACGTCAAGAATATGCTAATTTACGCATGACGTCATGTAGCGACATTTAGCGACATTTTGACCAAGCTTTACCTACTTTCCTGTTTCCTTTGAGAATAGTTAGCAACACTGCGCTCACAGCAGACGTCTTTGTCCGCCTCCCGCTGCAGAGTCTCAGTCTCGTCTGGGACGACGCCTGTAACAATCCAGGTTTGTCCGTGTCTTTGTCTGTTTGTGAGTGTGACCACATTTTAAAAGGCTCGTGTTTTAGAGGCTTTGCTGCAGAAAAGTGTAAATGTAGTCAACGAAGAAAGTGTCGGAGCTAATCCCGTCTTCACTAGCGTTACACGTCTCTGGAGTAATCCATGTTCAAAAGGACTACATCTGCAGAGTTTGAGCTGCTTTGAAAAACAGCAGCGAGCTCATAAACTGGCGACAGGCTCAAGCCACAACCACGAGGCGCTTGGCCACTTTTAAAATGTCCGCCATTGTTTTAGCCTCTACGAAAACAGTCCGGACACTTTTGTAAAAACGGACAGGGTTTGTCTGAGACTGTCCGCTCGGACTTTGTCCACGTGTCCTAATGTTTCTGACTTTACTCAACAGGTCAGAGAAAAGTATGATATTTATGTTATTTAAAATGCACACACATAAATAAAATAGAAAAAGTGTTTTTAAAGCTGCAAGACATGTTTGAACATTTGAGCGAACCCGTAAATCGTTAATTGTGTGCTCATTTATACAAACTATGTGTTTGGTATGTTACATTTAGCCTAGCCACATAGCCAGACTAATAAATCAAGCATTGAGTGATTTTTATAAAACCCAATTGATTGTATAGTTGGTATGCTGGCGTTAGTTTGCAAATTAAGCAGAAAATAAAGTAGTGCATGATTCTGTTATGGTCAATTTTTATCACAGGTCACTTTCAAAAAGACAATATTCAAATACAATGGGTTCTTAAAGTTTAGTCATGCAGTTTTATAATATAAATCTTTCAAAGGCAGAGTATTTACACAAAATGTGCTCTACTTGGTTCAAACACTACTCTATATTGACCAGAAGAGGGCGACGAAGACATTATTTACAACTATATGTATCAGTGTATCAGGAACCCCCCCCCCCCTGTTTTTTTTTTTTTTCCTTTTTTTTTTTGCAACCAACAAAATATTTTTTAATTTTTATTTTTTTTTAAACTAATATTTTCATGGGCCCTTAGAATCACCCTAGCATCCCCCACCTTTATGGTGTGGCTCCATCTCAGCCTACCACTAGGTGACTACATTGGAGTTTTCTCTCTGTTTAATTTTGTTTCACTTTTGAGATAAAACCAAAGTGTTTTTAGTCCAGATGAGTAAACACGATCCGTCTAGCCTCTTAATGTGTTCTCTGGGCTTGTCCTGGTGACTGTCTCTAAAGTAGTGCTTATTGTTTTTGTCTTTTGTATTTAAGATGTCCCTTTTGGTCGTAGATCATGAGAGATTGGGAACAAAGACCAGTAAATTAAGAACCTTACTGTGGGACTCGTCAATGTCTTCACCATAACAAACCGGATCGTACCTTTTTAGACAGGTATTCTTTAGTTGCCCGACATGCAATTGCCTAACCCAAATGAAAAAAAATTTTTTAATTGATGATGGTTACGTTTTTATTTTTTCATCCAAGACACGGCACACAGACGGAGGAGGGTGGGGGTATAATATTCCTATTACATTTTAGTAACTATTATGTACATTATACTCAACATGTTGTTAAATAATGCATTCTTTTTTAACATGTCTGTGAGGGTTCTGCAAGGTTAAAGCAAAGGAATCTGGACGAGGTTTTTAAAGGTGAAGCTGTTTATTCTCTTATCCCAAGAGACTTTTTTTTTTTTTTTTTTTTTTTTATAAATTTATGCTTAGTTCAACCGGTTGAACCCAAGTTGGTTTAACACATTGTTCGACGAGATGTTGAGAACTTGTTAAGGTGATGTTTTTCTCACTTTTACATTTCTGTTTCTTACACAGAAACAAGGGATTCTTGGTCAGAAGCAAACTCATTAAATAAAGAAGCTGACTACAGCAACTGCTTCTATAATGCACACTTGCGACCAGTGTGGGAACAAGTTTACCACTGTGCAGTGTCTCAAAAGACACCAGCGCATCCACACTGGAGAGAAGCCTTACAGCTGTGACCTGTGTGGGAAGACATTTTCAATAGCAAGTACTTTAAAACAACACCGGCGCATCCACACTGGAGAGAAGCCTTACAGCTGTGACCTGTGTGGGAAGACATTTTCACAGGCAGGTACTTTAAAACAACACCAGCGAATCCACACTGGAGAGAAGCCTTACAGCTGTGACTTGTGTAGGAAGACATTTTCACATGCATGTGCTTTAAAACAACACCAGCTTATCCACACTGGAGAGAAGCCTTACAGCTGTGACCTGTGTGGGAAGACATTTTCACAGGCAGGTAATTTAGAACGACACCAACTCATCCACACTGGAGAAAACCCTTACAGCTGTGACCTGTGTGGGAAGACATTTTCACATGCAAGTCATTTTAAACAACACCAGCGCATCCACACTGGAGAGAAGCCTTACAGCTGTGACCAGTGTGGGAAGACATTTTCACATGCAAGTAATTTAAAACAACACCAGCGCATCCACACTGGAGAGAAACCTTACAGCTGTGACCAGTGTGGGAAGACATTTTCACATGCAGGTAATTTAGAACGACACCAGCTCATCCACACAGGACACAGACCGTACTATTGTGACTATTGTGAAAAGACATTTAGATGTTCAAGTTCTTTTAGGACACATTACTTTGAACACACTCAAGAGTTGGTGATACCATGTGAGCTGTGTGGAGAGATATTTTACTCTAAACGGGCTTCTTCTCGACACCTAAAGAAACACACTGAGGTGGAAATGGGGAGGTGTGGACCACAATGAGACTCTGCATTCTGAAGTTTTTATAGGTGTACATTATGTCCGCCTCTCAGTTCCAGGGTCTTGGATGGACGTGAGCTGTTGTGTCAGTCATAGATGTGTATAGGTTTATGTGTATCTGCCACTAAGTGTACAGGACAAAGTGTCCCTGAACAATGATTAAATGTAGTGCAAAGTTATGTCTTTGTCTAGTTTGTATTAGCATGGTGCCAATATGAGATAGAGCTAAAAACATTAAGTCATAAGTGTGTGTGGATAAGCATATGAACTGGAGCAGGAGTGAGAGCATATAACATACAATTAATATGAAACATTTTCATTTAGTCATTTAGCAGACACTTTTATCGAAAGCGAATTAGAAGTGAGGAAAACAATAGAAGCAATTTTAACAACACAAGGTAACATAAAGCATAAGTGCACTAAAAATTTGTCGGTTACAACCCAGCACGGACATAGGCCTGTATCAGTGAGTGAAGATATGAGGGGGCGGAGCCAGTGGTGGTCTTGTAGGCCAAGAGCATAGCTTTGAACTTGATGCGGGCTTCAACCAGGAGCCAGTGTAACCTAATGAAGAGAGGAGATACGTGCGCTGCATTCTGGATCAGCTGCAGAGGTTTGGTTGTGCAGCAGGAGTCCAGCCAGTAGAGCATTTCAATAATCCAGTTTGGACAAGACAAGAGCCTGAACTAGGATTTGCGTAGAGTGCTCCGATAGGAAAGGTCTAATTTTCCTAATGTTGTAGAGGATGAATCTACAGGACCTGGTGGTGCTGGCAACATGACTTGTGAAGTTTAGTTTATCATCAATTACCACTCCCAGATTTCTGGCAGTGCTGGACGGTGTAATGGTTGAGTCTAGTTGAATGGAGAGGTTGTGGTGGATCTTTGGGTTTGGCCGGAATCACAAGCAGTTCTGTTTTTGCAAGGTTCAGCTGCAGGTAGACTTGAACCATTGCAACAACATTCCAGAGACACCCACCGCGAGAGACAACAGGAGGATGTGATGATTAACAGTGTCAAAGGCAGCAGACGGATCCAGTAAGATGAGGACAGATGACTTGGATGTTGCCTTTGCCAGTCTCAGTGTGAGAACAGCTCTCAGCATTTCAAATGTGCTCGTACAGAGTAATGAACAACAAAAGGCTGTAGGGATACAACAATAAAGTCGGTCCACGGTTTAATAATAATCTGTCTTCATTTTACTAAGAAAACATATAACACAAAAGTATATTTAACATTTGAAGTAAACATTAATTGAATGCTGGGTGCAGTAGGGGGAGGTTGGTGGTTCGATTCCCTTTCTCCCCACAGTTCATACTGTCGTTGTGTTCTTGTGTAAGACACTTAACCCCCCCCTTGCCTCCAGTGGTGTTCCAGCTGTAACACTGGTGAATAGATGCTTAATGTAAACCAAATAAATGTAAATGTTGGGTCTATTGATTTATATAATATACTGTATATAACTATTTTATTGTTGCGCACAAAAAAAAAACATTTCCAAACCAACATTTATATGAGGACCTGATATAATTCTCAAAAGACGTTTGATTAAACTTGTCTGAGCTGATGTCCAGCCTCTGATGTCCTTTGTTTTGTTTTAGGCAATGCTTGCTTTGTTTTCTATCACACCAACACAATGCATGTGTTTATTTACAAGATTCTTAAGCCTTATATAATCTTTTATAATTACATTTATTGTACCCAATTGTTTAAGTCACACATTTAACAGTGAATCTGTGAATATTTATTTTTGTCAAGTTTTTGTTCTACACAGATGTATGATGGCTTCAGATTTAAATGTAAAGAGATTTATGAGTTTACAGTTCCTGTCGTCTACAATAAATATGTCCAACACTTCACTTAAAAGATAAAAATAAATGTCTAAAAAAACATTAATAGATGGTATTTTTTATTCTACACAAGGAGAAAAAAGCACAAGTGCATCAAAAACTATTCAGTTCCAATGCAGCACAAAATACACAGCTAAAGATAAGAAAGATTTATTTATTTTTTAAAAGAGAAGGTATCGATATACAGGAAGTAGAATTCAGTGTTTGTCAGTCAGGTGTTGATGGAAGAGATGTATTTTCAGGTGTTTTTTAAAGATGGCAGTGCACTTAAATATGAAGTGTATAAATCATGTCAGATTTAAGAACTTGAAATACAGTTTAAATATGCCTTTAGACCTAGAAGCACCTTAATAAATGAAGATATGATTGAGTTTAAGTTTATTTAAAAGAAGCTGAAGTTGCAGATGGACCAGGACCTGATGTCAGATGAAGACGAGGCTGTGAGCTGTGCAGGAGCCGAGAGGACCGACAGAGAACCAGACCAATAACTGGACTAAACTGGACTGGCCTGAACTGGACTGGACCGACAGCAGCAGACCGATAACTAGACTGGACTAGACTGGATTGGACCGACAGAAGCAGCAGCAGACAGGTAATTGTAGAGGGGCTCTGCAAAGACAGAACAAAGTAAAAAGTTATGTTTAAAACAAGTCTTGCTGTTGGGACGTTCACCTCTGAACATGAGTATACTGTTAACCACTGAAAAAATGTTCTATTCTCCAGCTCACTGTGTGTTACTGTGTGTCACTGTGTGTCACTGTGTGTCACTGTGTGTCACTGTGTGTCACTGTGTGTTACTGTGTGTCACTGTGTCATTGTGTGTCACTGTGTGTTACTGTGTGTTACTGTGTCACTGTGTGTCATTGTGTGTCACTGTGTGTCACTGTGTGTTACTGTGTGTCACTGTGTGTTACTGAGAGTTACTGTGTGTTACTGTGTCACTGTGTGTCACTGTGTGTTACTGTGTGTTACTGTGTGTCACTGTGTGTTACTGTGTGTCACTGTGTGTCATTGTGTGTCACTGTGTGTTACTGTGTGTCACTGTGTCATTGTGTGTCACTGTGTGTTACTGTGTGTTACTGTGTCACTGTGTGTTACTGTGAGTTACTGTGTGTTACTGTGAGTTACTGTGTGTTACTGTGTGTTACTGAGAGTTACTGTGTGTCACTGTGTGTTACTGAGAGTTACTGTGTGTTACTGTGTGTCACTGTGTGTTACTGAGAGTTACTGTGTGTTACTGTGTCACTGTGTGTCACTGTGTGTCACTGTGTGTTACTGTGTGTCTGTGTGTTACTGTGTGTTACTGTGTGTCACTGTGTGTCACTGTGTGTCACTGTGTGTCACTGTGTGTTACTGTGTGTTACTGAGAGTTACTGTGTGTCACTGTGTGTTACTGTGTGTCACTGTGTGTCACTGTGTGTTACTGTGTGTCACTGTGTGTCACTGTGTTACTGTGTGTCACTGTGTGTTACTGTGAGTTACTGTGTGTTACTGTGTCACTGTGTGTCACTGTGTTACTGTGTGTCACTGTGTGTCACTGTGTGTTACTGTGTTACTGTGTGTTACTGTGTCACTGTGTGTCACTGTGTGTCACTGTGTGTTACTGTGTGTCACTGTGTGTCACTGTGTGTCACTGTGTGTCACTGTGTCACTGTGTGTCACTGTGTGTCACTGTGTGTTACTGTGTTACTGTGTGTTACTGTGTCACTGTGTGTCACTGTGTGTCACTGTGTGTCACTGTGTGTTACTGTGTTACTGTGTGTCACTGTGTGTCACTGTGTGTCACTGTGTGTTACTGTGTTACTGTGTGTTACTGTGTGTTACTGTGTGTTACTGTGTGTTACTGTGTGTCACTGTGTGTCACTGTGTTACTGTGTGTCACTGTGTTACTGTGTGTTACTGTGTGTCACTGTGTGTCACTGTGTTACTGTGTGTTACTGTGTCACTGTGTGTCACTGTGTGTTACTGTGTGTTACTGTGTGTCACTGTGTGTTACTGTGTTACTGTGTGTCACTGTGTGTTACTGTGTTACTGTGTGTCACTGTGTGTTACTGTGTTACTGTGTGTCACTGTGTGTTACTGTGTTACTGTGTGTCACTGTGTGTCACTGTGTGTTACTGTGTTACTGTGTGTCACTGTGTGTCACTGTGTGTCACTGTGTGTCACTGTGTCACTGTGTGTCACTGTGTGTCACTGTGTGTCACTGTGTGTCACTGTGTGTCACTGTGTGTCACTGTGTGTTACTGTGTTACTGTGTGTCACTGTGTGTCACTGTGTGTCACTGTGTGTCACTGTGTGTCACTGTGTGTGTTACTGTGTTACTGTGTGTCACTGTGTGTCACTGTGTGTCACTGTGTGTGTTACTGTGTTACTGTGTGTTACTGTGTGTTACTGTGTTACTGTGTGTTACTGTGTGTCACTGTGTGTTACTGTGTGTCACTGTGTGTTACTGTGTCACTGTGTGTCACTGTGTGTCACTGTGTGTCACTGTGTGTCACTGTGTGTCACTGTGTGTCACTGTGTGTTACTGTGTTACTGTGTGTCACTGTGTGTCACTGTGTGTCACTGTGTGTCACTGTGTGTCACTGTGTGTGTTACTGTGTTACTGTGTGTTACTGTGTGTTACTGTGTTACTGTGTGTTACTGTGTCACTGTGTGTCACTGTATGTCACTGTGTGTCACTGTGTGTCACTGTGTGTCACTGTGTGTCACTGTGTGTCACTGTGTGTTACTGTGTGTCACTGTGTGTTACTGTGTGTCACTGTGTGTTACTGTGTTACTGTGTGTCACTGTGTGTCACTGTGTGTTACTGTGTTACTGTGTGTCACTGTGTGTCACTGTGTGTTACTGTGTTACTGTGTGTTACTGTGTGTCACTGTGTTACTGTGTGTCACTGTGTGTCACTGTGTGTCACTGTGTGTCACTGTGTGTTACTGTGTCACTGTGTGTCACTGTGTGTTACTGTGTCACTGTGTGTCACTGTGTGTTACTGTGTGTCACTGTGTGTCACTGTGTGTCACTGTGTGTCACTGTGTGTCACTGTGTGTTACTGTGTGTCACTGTGTGTCACTGTGTGTTACTGTGTTACTGTGTGTGTAAGGACTGCTTTTATAAAATAGTGGACTTTGATTTGAACTTACATTTGCCTAAATCCTTTAGTAAATGTGACCTGTACTGGGTCAGAGGTCATGCATGCTCCTGCTGCTCCTGACACTTCTGTTGCTCATGACAGCTTTACTTTTCTTTTTAGTCATTTCCACCTTTAGCCAATGATTTTGTGCCCAGCCAAAGCAGCACTGGATCAGAAAAAAGAATGCTGGCAGCACAGAAGCATTTGTAACATCACCAAACATCCAACTATCTATTCCAAAAGTGAAGGACAGAGATGTCCTGCTGCTTGGAGACGGTGCTGTCAGAGACTAAGAGTAGATTTGTTACATGCATCTGTCCAAGTGCTACAGTCACTGATATAACAGCACTCCTCCCCCAGGTAATATCCACACACACAGGGAGTAAACAGCTGCTGGTGCACGTGGGGGCAGTTAACACCAGGAAGGAGGAATCAGAAGTTTAAAAAAAGCTCTCCAGGCTTTTAGATAAACTTGAAAACCTGGAGGTGCAATCTTCATCAGTGGACCACTCCCAAACATCGACAGAAGGATCAATAAATTTATTCGGCTGCTTGCATTAAATACATGTCTGTCCAAGGCCTGTGAGACAAGAGGAGTACTTTATTAATAACTTTGACTTGTTTTGGAAACGTGACGATCTGTTCAAAGGAAAGGGCCCACACATAAACAGAGGAGGGGTCAGGAGGCTAATGGATCATCTCCTGCACTCCCTGAGACACATAAATGGTTCTGTTTTTACTGTTAACACATCACCAAATCACACCAAAGACTTAAACAAACTGTTGAAATGTCACAGGTTAACGTGGGACTTAGCCACAAGACAACCTGACCTCAGTGCTCTGCTCTCTCCAACTCCAATTATCTGGTTTTCTGTTCTCTTCCATCAACACCTGACTGACAAACACTGAATTCTACTTCCTGTCTATCGATTCCTTCTCTTTGTAAAATAAATAAAGCACTCTGCTGGACTTGAAGCAGAGATGCAGCACTTAGCACTAAAGACCTTTCACTGCCTCGTGACTCTGGACTTGACTGAACATGAACATCTCATGACTCGTGTAACACCGTGAGTTTTGAGTCAAAAACTGTCTTGGACTTGTGCATTTCTTGTCAACTTTTCTAATTTGATTGAACATGAAAGTGCGCACCGTCAGAGTAGGCTACGTTGTTTGTCATTAACCTTGGTCCAGGCCACAGTGAGACACGATGGGAGTCGAAGACAGGAAGACCACAATATACACTCTAAAATCATTTTTAAATAAAAAAGAGCCTCATGGTAAAGATCTTTCTCTGACAATAGAAAAAAGGTTGTTATGGTTCATGCGTTCACAAAGACACAGTGTTATTTAGACTTTCTGTTCCTCAAATCATATTTGTTCAAAATTGATGATGTCATGTTCTCTTAGTCGCGGTGCCACAGCAGCAGCAGAACATACAGTACACCAACCAACAAGCAAAAGCACATACGTATATTTACAACATACAACAACATACAGCAACAGTACTGTAACCTTCAAAATCTGTCCAAAAACTGGATATATTGAATAAATATTTTCACTGGCTCTAAGCAAAAGTCATTTGCGCAAATTAAACCTGGGATCAGCTAAAAACATACATATGATAAAAAATAAATAAAGTAAGTAACATTAAAAGGCTGACTCTGAAAACAGACTTGGAAACTTGGAAAGGTTTAGAGACAGTTACATATTTTTGGACAAGAAAGAAACCTTTTTGTGATCTCAGCCCCAAGGTCACGACTGCTTCTATTTATTCAGTTTTGCTGACCTCTGACCTGTGACCTTTGTGAGCCAAAAGTAGCAACAGTTCTATTTAAGTAAAGAAAAAGAGCCCATTAGTTATAAAAGCACATTAATCCTGACAAGAACCTTAAAGCTCACCAAAGCAGCGTCTGAGCACAAGGCCTGCCTGTGTCCCGGCCTGTTGACCAAGGCCTGGTGGGTTTGAGGACATTGAGTCTAGAGACCTTGTTGGAAACGTTGTTTGAGGAGTCGGTCGGGCAATCGTTGGAGCTGTTGTTGGAGCCGTGACCCTCGACGCGTTGATGACCTTTCCCACTTCACAGATCACTGCAGGAAGTGAGACAAAGACAAGGGCCATAAATAAAGCTCAGTTTAAATTTGAGAGACTTCTGCTCAGCTTTTAAAGAAAATGCTTTATTCATGAGGAGTTCAGAGTCATTCACAAATTTGTGTCACTCAAAATTGTCATGTCAACATCTTTTAAATTACAACATTTAGTTATTATTAATAATGAAAAATGCACAGTTTCTGAAGTTAATCCTTAAAGACCTTTCTAACAGACTAACAAGAGGGTCAAGGGATCAGGGGGCGGGATTACTGGAAAGGTGACCAATCACAGCAGGGTTAGTGCCACCGGTAGTTCCCGCCCCCAATCCGCCAAAAGTCTTTCTAGAACCGATAATCTGCGCGTGGAGAGTTCATATCTGCTCAAGGGAATTGAAATCATTTGCTCGTGTCGACTATTGTCGTGATTCTGACGCCAAACCGGATCGTCTACAGTCTCTGTGTGGACACGAAGCTCACAGCAGACGTCTTTGTCCGCCTCCCGCTGCAGAGTCTGTCTCGTCTGGGACGACGCCTGCAACAATCCAGGTTTGTCCGTGTCTTTGTCTGTTTGTGAGTGTGAGCACATTTTAAAAGGCTCGTGTTTTAGAGGCTTTGCTGCAGAAAAGTGTAAATGTAGTCAACGAAGAAAGTGTCGGAGCTAATCCCGTCTTCACTAGCGTTACACGTCTCTGGAGTAATCCATGTTCAAAAGGACTACATCTGCAGAGTTTGAGCTGCTTTGAAAAACAGCAGCGAGCTCATAAACTGGCGACAGGCTCAAGCCACAACCACGAGGCGCTTGGCCACTTTTAAAATGTCCGCCATTGTTTTAGCCTCTACGAAAACAGTCCGGACACTTTTGTAAAAACGGACAGGGTTTGCCTGAAACTGTCCGCTCGGACTTTGTCCACGTGTCCTAATGTTTCTGACTTTACTCAACAGGTCAGAGGAAAGTAGGCTATTTAATTTGTCTTATTTAAAATGCACACACATAAATAAAAAAGTGTTTTTGTTTTTTTTTAGCTGCTAGACATGTTTGAACATTTGATCCAAGCCGTAAATTGTTAAAGTAAGTGTATCGTTACTCAAACACTTTGAGCTAAAATTCGATAACTTTTTTGTTTTTAACGGGTGATCACTGAAGTTCAGACAACGAACTGGTCTTAAAATGAAGTGTAATGTCTTACGTTTCTAACCATATATTGTTTAAATTATTTCTTTGCCAAATGTTTTTACTGCGGCCGTAAAACGAGCGCTATCGCCCGAGCTTTTATTATTATATAAAGCTAGAGCTATTATTTATCACATCCGGTGTCTGATGTCTGCCTTTCAACATAAAATTACTTATTTCGACTAATTCTTCACAATAAAATCTTAATGTAAAGACATTTGTAACACCACCTGCTGGGTGTTTAGTGAAATAGTTTTTCATTGCTTACCAATTTTGATTTCAAATCGTCTGTTTTATTACTCTCATATTTGAATGTAAAATCATTTATAAATTGAGTTGAAGTATAGTTAAACCATCATACTTTAGCTTATGTCAAAACCAAAATAATGTTATGATGATCTGCAAATAGCATCAAGTCAACACTTCTGTCAAGTGTATTTTTTTACTCAGAACTCTAGAACACAAGAAATTAATACATTTAACATCCTGTTGTATTCTAAAATGCAAATATAAATAATATTAAATTATGTAATGTTAAGTAAAGGGGCATGAGCTTTGTTTCAGTTAATCACTGAAATATTCACGAAGATATCAAACATACTATTGTGTTCTTTTTAGATTGACCAGAGTATGCAGGCACTGTGTTTTCTGATAACTTGTCTATCCACATGCACTCGGAGGAACTTTAATCTGCTTTACTTGTTCTGTCGACTGGAAATCAAACTCCAAATAAGAGATGTTTTTGTGTAAGAGGAAAAATTACAATGGCTGGCTAAGTCTATCTTGTTAAACTTTTACTGTAGTTAAGGTCATGTTTAACATTTGTTTCTTGTTACCAGTTAAATGGATGCTTGCCCTGGAAGGCAGTGGCAGCTCAGGAGCCACAGAGGCACTCCCCTGCAGCTGTTAATGGCACTAAGAAATAATATGATATTACAAATACTACTAAAGGTTCCTGTGATGAAAATGTACCTTCTTCTCTGTTGGAGGCATGAAGGTTCACTGGCCATCTTTGTCTCTGGAGGCAGCTGGAAACCATCAAAAGCTTAAAAAGGGGCCCATAGCTGCAGATGAATCTTGAGGGAATACTCATCTGCAAAAATAAATGTGGAGAAATCAATCTGGAAAAAATGTGCTGTCCAGGCATCTTAGTCTCTTCTTGCCAGAGCTTGAGCCATCCCTGCTGCTGTTCCCGCTCTAATTTGGATGTGTATAACATCTGAACATTCAGGAGCTGTGCTGAACTCCCAGTCACTGCTGTAGTGTGTGGCATGTTCAGGAGCTCCTGCTGTATACAATTTACTTCATGAGCAGCTCACAGGATCATAGTCTGTACATGTTCTTATCCTGGGCTGAAGGACTTTTTGACATCCATATCATGAGCATTTAAACAAGATGGTGACGTTGTCACAGGCTGTTTCTATTTGATTCAATTCTAAAGAGACAAAGGCATTTATCGTTATATATGAGATGTATCCCACTCGTCACAGTAAATCTAACTGGGTATATCCCCAAATCACTGAGAAAGATATGAAGGAGGAATTTAAAGGGTCCCCTTGTCATACAGCATGGACAGTAGTGTCAACTCATCTTCAGAGTTGAGAACTTTCCATTGGCCTGGTACAGTTAAAGACCATCTTAAAACTGATGTCATTCTGTACATTTTCACTATTTGTCAGTGTATGTCCTGGAAACTTTCTTGCACGGCCTGTCTGTCCTGGGAGTGGATCCTCTTTCTGTGGTTCTCCTTGAGGCTCTCTTTGTCCCTGGCTGGGTTTTTATGAGTTTTTCCTCTGACTGTGGATGGAGGGACTAAGGACTCTTATAAATAAAAAATGGATTCAGGACTGATCTTCTAGTGCTGTTGACTCTGGATTCCATTGACCAGACTTTCTCTCTTTCTGAGCTTCCTCTTGTTTTGCATCTGTTAATTGACGAGAATATATATTTTAACAATTATATTAATCTGTATGTATATTTTGATGAAAATGTGGTTTAAATTTTTTTAACCACACTAACATTTACTGTTGTACAAAATAGATCTCACACTTTTTGCGCGATTGTTTGCACTCTTCAAGATTTCAAGACTTCAGATTTTCAATATAACGTTCACACAGTACAACAATAAACAAATATACTGTACTTGTAAGAAGTTAGGGACATTACTCCAACAAGAACAGCCCTAGTTATAATATTACAGGGGTAAAGCAAGGCCTAACCCTGTTATAAAGAACTATAACAATACTGGACATGTTGAACAAGAGGTCAGTTAAGATCATTGTTTTATTTAACTTTTTGAAAGCTTTTTTTTTTTTTTTTTTTAACTGAGCATCTCACTGCTCTAATATGAAAAACTGCAACATCAGAATCAAATGCACCGCCTATTTCATTCAAAAGTGAGAGTTGGACAACAATGATAAATTATCATCTAGTTTTCGGGAAAGATTGTAAATGACCCGATACTGTTTGGGACATGTCCTGACACTTGTGGGGACATGTCCAGACATATTTTAACACATTTGATCAGCAAATTTTTTTTTGTTTTGTTTTTTTATTTTTCAGAATATTATGATCAAATCTGTCAGCTAGTAAAAATAACTCCTCAAATTTTATTTTTTTTTTTTAAAGCGTAACATATTTTGGCTAACTTAAATTGATGTTAACAAACACATCAATCTTTTGCTCAAATTAATTTTACCACATCTTTTCTTTTATGAAAGTTTTAATTTGGTCCGCACCCTGATTCAGACACTCGCAAAGACGAGACTGTTGCCAAAGCCTTTTCGCAGCAGTATTTTTTTTTTTTAAACTTTTTTACAGAATAAAAAACATCACAAAGCTTGTGTCAAACACTGGCCTGATCTTTCATTGGTTGGGAGTCAAACTAGCTAGAAACTTATTTCGTCCCTAATGCTCATTATCTTTCCACCATTTCAGTGGTTTTGAATCCACAAAAATTACTTTAGCCATTTTGTATAGCTCGTCTTTCACAACATCAGGCCATGGTTTGGTTGCTGATGATGATGCAGTGGAGGCTGTGCTGAAAAAAATCACCAAACAGTTCACTGAGTGCTGTTCTCTTTGCTGGGGGGCTGCCTATGCTGGTTGCTACAGTTTCTTGATCCTCTGCAGGGTTTTGGCTGGACCCTTCTCCTGAGGCATGAGGCAGAAATAGTCACAAAACACAGTTGTTTAAGGTAATGACCAGGCAGAAATTATATTTAAATGTGACAACAAGAAGCAGAAAGCATATTGTGATTAGTCCTATTCCTGAAATATTATGAATGTGAAGGAAAAAAAACTACTTTACAGAATAGTTTCATCACATTAGACTAAATGCATCACATACCTGTGTGGGGTGATCTTGCAAAATTTTCTCCTCCGGACAATTAAAGATCTCATTCTGAGATTTGTCATCCAGGTGGGGTAAAGTCTTAAACCTAGGATCTAAGGCAGTGCTCTCATTCAGGAACTGTTGAAGTCTTGGGTCTGAATACCTGTCTTCAAAGTTTGCCTCTATAGCAGATTTAACATCCTTTACAATTGTTGAATCTGTGTCACTGTGTTTCATAGATGTCAGGATGGTGTGTTGTAGGGGCATGATCATAGACACAGTAGGCTGCTGTTCGGAACTCATCAAGGTTGTGACTGTTTTCAGGGGCTTCAGTACCTGACGTACATCTTCCAGAACAGTCACATCTTGATCAAAGAGGGTGATATGGTCTTTGACATTTTTTTTAATTTAATTTTTTTGTCATTTTCTACAAGTGCAGAATAGACAGCAGCTTGTTGCTCTAAATAGCGTGTGATCATGTCATAGCTGGAGTTCCACCTTGTAATGACATCTTGAACCAGCTTGTGAGGAGGAAGCTGAAGCATGTCTTGTTTTGACTTTTTAAGATGGCTGCTGCAGTGGTACTTCTGTGGAAAACAGTGACCACCCTCCTGACTCTGCCCAAAAGACGGGAAATCCGGTTTACTCCCAACCCCTTCTGGGAGGCCAGATTCACAGTGTGGGCTAAACATCCGATGTGTGGTGACAATCCTGCTGCATTTGAGGCATTGACAATGCTCTTGGCATTATTAGTTGTCACAGGGATGGTTGAATTTTGTCTGTCCAACTTCCATTCCACTGCCACTTCCCTCAGCACTTCTGCTAAATGTTCACTTGTGTGTGCTTCATATATGGGGCGTGTTTGAAGGACTGGATTTTGAATTTCCCAGTCATCATTAATGTGCTGTGACAGTCATGAAGCTCTGGGTTGCTCTGGATGTCCAGCAATCTGTAGTCAAGGCAACTAAATGTGCGCTGCTCAGACTTTCAACAACTTTCTCTTACGTTATTGTACATGGAGGGAATCACCGTAGCTGTGAGATGCATTCTACTTGGGATTTTGTAGTGTGGCTCTAGCACGCTAATTAAATGCCTAAAACCGGAGTTTTCCACCACCAAATAAGGTCGCATGTCCGCGGCTATGAATACTCCTACCGCACGCGTAATTGCATTTGCACAAGTTCAGTTGCTTGTAAGTTTAATTCCAAATGAAGACGGGAGACTAGTTTGTGTAGTTGTTGATTTAACAGATAAATTTATGTTTTTGTGGTGCCTGCCATGCCATGTTAGTTGTGCTGCCAGTGAGAGAATATAGTACACGCACATAGCACAGCTATCGATGGGTCTCCTGCATCTGCAGTTGCCGTGCTATCTTTTGAGTGGCTGGTAGAGGAGGTTGACTCGAAGCACTTCAACACATGTGTTTTTTTTTTCCGCAAGTAACCAGACGCAACATGGGGGTGTGGCAGCATCGACGATTCCATTTTTTTAATTTGAAGTTTGAGACTGCGACTTAATTTCGATCGATTTAAAATCGAAATTGTGTCACCCCTATATAAAACCCAATTGACCTTTATAGTTAGTATGCTGGAGTTAGTTTGCAAATTAACCAGAAATAAAGCAGCGTAAAACATGATTCTATTGTGGTTACTGTTTCACTTTCAAAAAGACAATATTCAAATACAAAGGGTTCTCAAAGTTTAGTCATGCAGTTTTATAATATAACTCTTTCAATGGCATAGTATTTACACAGAATGTGTAACTACTTAGTACTTGGTTCAAACACTACTCTACATTCACCAGAAGAGGGCGACAAAGACATTTAGGGCGGCAGTAGCTCAGTGGGTAGAGCAGTCGTCTTTCAACCGGAAGGTAGTAGGTTCGATTCCCGCTCTCCCCACAGTTCATACTGTCGTTGTGTCCTTGGGCAACACTTAACCCACCTTGCCTCCAGTGGCTGTAACACTGGTAATTACTGTATAACTGGTAATTACTGTATAACAATGTAAGTCTCTTTGGATAAAAGCGTCAGCTAAATGAATAAATGTAAATGTATTTACAAGCCCTCAAAGGGCTTAACAGACTGCACTAGACAACATGCCCTTTCCTTAGACCCTCCATCAGGGTGAGGAAAAACTCAGAAAAAGAGAACCACAGAACGAGGGATCTACTCCCAGGACGGATAGGCCGTGCAAGAATTTGTCATCCCTTGTTGAATTTGTCCTTGTTAAGGAATTGATACACAAAACAGTGTATCTTTAAGCAGATAACTCGGGAGATCAACCTTCACCATTTATTGTGAATTAAATAAGATCAGACTCATCTTTAGTTTTATCATTCATGGGGATAATGGCTGGCGTCCTGTTAAATACGTTAGTACGCAGGAACTTTCACCACCGGCGACACACGGTTAAATCCGCTTGACCAGCCGTCATCTTACCACTTTTATTCAACAGGCAAAAATGTTTACACAGGGTCCACCTCTCCCAACCACACAGGGCGGGTTTAGCAGGTTTTTAGTACAAAACATGTCCTTATTTAGAGATAACAATTTATCTTAGCTTCACTTCAAACCAGATTCGGAACAATTTCACCATTTCAGTGGTGGAGGTGTTGATGGTGGTACAGTCAGAGGAGGATCCTTGGTTGGTGAGGCAGGAGTGCTTTTTTCATTCAGTGGCTGATGGCTTCTCAGAGGACCCTTTCTTTGTTCCAGAGTGTGCCCAGAACCGTTTAGGTGTCTCAGGGAGTGCAGGAGATTATATGTTAGCCTCCGGACCACAACCTCTGTTCAGGTTGAATTTATCAATAAAGTGCACTCCTCTTGTCTCACAGATCTTGTATTTAGTATAAGCAGCCGACTGAATTTATTGATTCTTCTGTCAATGTTTGGGAGTGGTCCACTGATAAAGGATTGCACTTCCAGATTTTCAAGTTTATTTAAAAGCCTGGAGAAATCCTTTTTTAAAACCTCTGATTCTCCCTTCCTGGTGTCAACTGCACCACGTGTATTATCAGCTGTTTAATGCCTGTGTGTTTGGACAGGACTTGGGGAGGAGAGCTGTTATATCAGTGACCGTAGCACTTGGATAGCTGCATGTATCAAAACAGTTTAGTTAGTTTAAGTCTCTGATAGCACCGTCTCCCAGCAACAGGATATCTCTGTCCTTCACTTTTGGCATTAATTCTCTGTCTCTGTTAGCCTGGTGCTTTTCCACAGATTCATGTCTCCTGTTTTCCATAGACAAAGTATTATTAGACAAAGTTTTATTTACTCCATATTTTGCAGTTAAAGCAGAATTTTCTGGGTCATTCATCTTTAGCTCATTCAGTGATTCAAATCTGTTTTTTAGCTGGATGTCTGGTGATGCTACATGTGCTCTTGTAATGCCAGCATTCTTTTTTCTTATCCAGTGCTGCTTTGGCTGGGCACCAGGTTTATGCAGGTGGGATCATTTTGTTTGCTCCGTTGCTTTGTTCAGTTTTGGGAATGACACTGTATCTTCCAAGTTTAAATTCAGTCTTACCACATTGTGTGATCGGGATTGTCTCCTGAAGTCCTCTTTCAGATTGCAAAGCAAAAATCTTTGTTTGTAGCACACTGATTTCCTGTTGATATTTCCAACAATTTTGGCAGAAAGAGTTTGCAGTAGTTTTTATCCCAGACATAATGAAAAAATAGATACTAAGACTCCAGTCACTCATCAGGTCCAACGTGTTGTTAAAAAAGTAAAAATAAGTAAGAACATAAAAACATAAAAATCTAGTTAAAAGAAAGTAAAGAGTAATGTAAAAAGTTGATGCTAAATGTGGAGATAACTAAAAAGAAAAGAAAAGCTGGCAGGAGCAAGTAGAGGTGCGACTGCACTCTTCAGAAGCAGGAAGCAACAAGCAAACGCGGGCAAAGTTTCTGTCTTAGTTCTGTTGGACTTGAGTGCTGCGTTTGATACAGTGGACCATGAAATCCTGTCACAAAGATTAGAGGGCGGCAGTAGCTGAGTGGGTAGAGCAGTCATCTTTCAACCGGAAGGTAGGCGGTTCGATTCCCACTCTCTCACAGTTCATACTGTCATTGTGTCCTTCGGCAAGACACTTAACCCACCTTGCCTCCAGTGGCTGTAACGCTGGTAATTACTGTAGAACAATGTAAGTCGCTTTGGATAAAAGCGTCTGCTAAATGAATTTTTAAAAAATGTAGAGAAATGGATTGGTACGTAACTGTGTATCAGACCAAATGGCCCTGACATGTGGGGTTCCACAGGGGTCTATCTTGGGACCTCTATTATTCAATCTTTACATGCTTCCTTTAGGCCAGTTAATACACAGCTGTGGTATCATACCATAATTATGCAGATGACACTCAGATTTACATTTCACTCACAGCAGGTGAAAATGGACCAATCCATTCACTGTGTCACTGTCTCCAACTGAACAGAAACAAGACTGAACTAATTATCTTTGGGCCACAGAAACAAAGAACGCGTCAGCAGTCGCCTTGAGTCTCTTTCGCTAAAATCTAAAAACCAGGTTAGAAATCTAGGGGTCATCATGGACTCAGACTTGAATTTCCAGAGTCGCATTAAGTCAATTACATCTGCTTTTTATCACCTTAAAAACATTTCCAGAGTCCAATGGATAATGTCTCAAGCAGACTAAGAGAAACTTGTTCATGCTTTTATCTCCAGCAGGTTAGACTACTGTAACGGTGTTAAGAGAATTTTGGTTACAGATTAAATGAGCAGACGATGGAGACGGCATAGGATTTGACAATAATAGACAGGTTTAATCTTTGCAAAGAGAAGCAGAACGGACACACATGAACAATGCTACGTGGGAGGTTTTGCTTAAAGGTGTAAACAATACATGAGGCTTTATAGGTTTACATTATGCCAGCCCCCAGCTCCAGGCTCGTGGATGGACGTGTATTGAGCTGACGTGTCAGTCAGAGATGTGTGTCTAAGTGTACAGGACAGAGTGTCCTTGTACAGTGATTAGATGTAGTGCAAACTGATGTAGATATAGCTGAACTTGTGTGTGGATAAGCATGTGAACTGGAGCAGGAGTGAGAGCATAATGTATAACATTAATGGAGATGTACAATTCCCATAACATTCCCCCCTGTTTATGCCAGACATGGCATAAATCAAAATCCCACCTTGATGTGAATTGTACGGCCAGAAGCGAAAACCCGGCGGCAGCTGACCTAGCCTAAGTACATTTGAACCATTTGGTAAATGACCTATTGCCGGGAAAAAGACCTTCAGGCGCCCCTTCTGCCAAAGGCGGCTATTCACAAACAAGGCTTAAACTATAAAATATGGGTAACTGAACAGAAGAAAAGATCACAACAATTCAGAACAGAAAAACCACAAACTATCCTGATCATTTAAACTCAACAATATGTGTATCAATCAAAAACATGTCATCACTCCAAAAGAATGAAGAAAAAGGTGCTGGATTAAGCTGGTCATCCCATCGGACTTAATATCTCCGGCCTGTCCCTGCCTGTCCATTACTGTCCCTGTAACGAAAATAAACATAAACAGGAGTGAGACATATGCACATTCTTAATGATTAAAACCAATTCTCTTAAGCATCATAACTTCAATGAACCATACGGCCCTTAGGACTGTAGTATGATCCGTCCTGGAGCTGTTGTCCCGTTGGTGTTCATGCAAACGTTAACGTCCCTCAGATATCAAAGTGTTCATCTGAGGTCAAAGCCTCGACCACAGTCGTTGGGCAGGTGCATGTCCAGGAATGTTGACCCAGCAATGGCCACATCCATCAATCTCACCAACAAGCTCCGGATACATGGAAATCAACACAAACAAAAGTTATAAGACATGGAAGTGCCACACAAGTACATCTCAACGCAGATTTAAAATCCCAGTCATTTTCCCAAATATTTTGTAACTATTTTTAGAACCAGGTCAAAATCAATTACTATATTCCAGAATACTCTGTCAATTCATCTGAAGAGTGTGAAGCTCTTTCTTTAGTTATTCTGTTAACTAGACTTTGGATGAAATCCTGTAGATCTCATCTTTTCAGTACAAAGCAGCTCAGTTCTATTGGTTCTGTCCAGTCCTTGGACCAGTTTTAACTCATTTCCAGTTTTAATTCACAGTTACAGCATCTCTCGTGCAATTCATAAACCTTTGTTGGTTATAATCTAATTAAATGTAATCCACATTTGCATAAATTGTCTCAAATGTAAAATTCTAATTTCAATACTAATTGAATTTTAGCCTTATATTCATTAAGGACACCTTGAAGGAGACCTCTGTTGTTGAAGCATATGGGGCTCTCAAATAAACCTGAAGGAACTGCTGTTTGGTTCCTAAGGTGTGAGGTTTTACTCACGATGTTCTCCGTCACATTGTATGTGAACAAATAAACCGAGGATCCTTTAAGGACACATGTTTCCGGTCAGCAGGCAATGCTGATCTAATGGTCTTACTTTCACAAGACCTCCAGACTTCTGCACTGCACTGCACCTGTCCCTGATCTCTCAGTTTGTCAGGTTCAGAGTGATGTTACAGGACGTCCTGTCACTGGCCCTGCTCACAGGTGTACTCCAGGTGTAACCCAAGATGATTATAAGTTCAAAGAACTAAGTTAATATTAGCTCTTACTGGTGGCTATATTAATTATCAAATCTTATTTTCTGAACTGGTACTTGTTGTGGTTGGCTTCCATCCAAATAAAGAACAAACAAATAAATCAAAAGTTGTCAGACATTTTTAGACCCATAGAAAGTGCCTCCAGGCTTTCGTCAAACGAAACCATGTAAGCTCTTAAAAATTAAAACAATAAAAATTAAACAACAGATAAACCCTGTTTCCACAGATATGGTCTGCTGGAAATCTACTTTAATCTGAAAGTTTGACTCAATCAGAACAAACAGTGCCTCTTCAAAACAGTCATGTCAACCTTTCTTTATTTTTGATTTAAACTTATCTTTTACTGTATTAAACACTGTTGTTATATTAGGTTAACCACGCATCACCTCTTCACTTTAATACAGTTAGTTTAAATCTTCTTCTCCTTCTCTTTTTTGAGCCTTGGGAAAACCATGGCTCAAAACAAAAATAAATAAAAATAAACCTAAAATCATAAATGAAAGGCCAGTGCCATTGATCATTTTAAAATGTTCGTCCAGCAATTATCATTTCTAATTGTTCTTTATGTTTTCCAAATAGCATCACTGTTGTGTCTGTTATATTTAAAACTTTATTTAGTTCAGTTTTAATTTTAGCTACCATTTAGTTTTAGTTACCACAGTTGTAGGTCTTTACCTGTAACTGTAACTATCATCTGCAATTATAGTAAAATTTTATTCAGCTGATGCAAACATAAATAATTTAAAATAGATCAGAACTAGTTTCTCATGATCTGTTGTCACAAACTTTTAGCCAAAGACTTTAAATTCACAATCTAATTAGAAAATCCTCAGAATATTGTTCACTCACTTCAAATTAATTCCTTTAGAAATAAAATCCTTTTAAAAAACCTCTTGGGTCAGACCCCTCCCTCTGGGGTTAACCTTGTAATCAGGCAGTCTCTCTCAGCTGCTCAAACACACCACAAAGCCTCTGTTCACACTGCTTTCCTCCAAAACTCCATCACCATTGTGTCGTTTAAAAGGAAAGACCGTTCATAAAATCAACAAAGCTCTGTATAAATTTTTCTGTATTTACTTTTATAATAAACAATTTCTTTAAGGTTTTGTTCAGTATAGATTTGTTCCATACTGTCTCTATAAAACTCAGTTTTAACACCAGGAGTTCAATAAATACAGTAAACCATTTAGTTTTTGTTTTTTTTGCATCTTTTCCATATTAATTTTAACTGCAGCATATTTAAAAAGTTTATTCATTCTTAATTTCACATTTTCACTAATTTTGTGTCAGACTCTACATAAAGAGTTCCCTTTACTCAATGTTAAACAGAAACTTAACCCATTAAGTGTAAAATAAAATCGACTTCTCTCTTTATTTATTCCGATACCCCGACATTTCACTCAGTTATAGTCAATAATGTTAATTTAAAACAATGCTAAAATTTAATTTTTATTTTTAGGTAAGGTTTTATTGTGTTCTCCATAAACACCTCTTCAGTTCAACCAAAAATAATATTCAATCCCATTCAAAAGGACAGACTATTGTGTTAGTCTCTAATTCACACATTCAGCAATAATCCAAACGTTCCAGCATTTAAATCAGATTCATCAAAAAAAACTTTTACAAATCACTTCAAGCAGTGATTAAAACAGTGAGCACTTTGTCTTATGCTCTTAAACTTTAACCATTTATACAGTTTAACACTTTAACTTAAACTTTTCAAATAAACCACCTCCAATCCTGCAAGATTGTTTAGATAGTTTTAACTTAGATAAGTTTTCAATTCCCAGATTACAAATTTACCTTGCAGTTTAAAACTTTACTGTAAATATGCCACTTATTTACATTGCATTTTAAACTTTATTAAAAGATGCCACTTCTCTACATTGTAGTTTAAACTTTATTATAAATATGCCACTTATCTACATTGTAGTTTAAACTTTATTGTAAAGATGACCCTCGTCAGCATCTATTTTTGTGTCAGGTCTTAAACCTTTGTTAGAAGGTTCCATTTCAAAATCATTGGCCAGTATTTATTTTGTCTTCATTTCAGTTTTTCCAATTACTTGATCAATATTTTTCTCAAACAATTTTTAATCTCATTCATTTTTTCATTTATTTTACCAAAACATTTTTATAGAGTCAAGATTTAAATGTGGACTATATTTGTATCATAAACCTTTCTTTATCCTATCAGTTCAGTCTGTTTCTGTCACTGACATTTTTACTTCAGCAATTTTCAAAATTAAAACGTTTGTTAACTGTAAAGGCTCCAACACTTTCTGTGGAGCTAAACTTCATTGAAAAACATTTCTTGCTCCGGACCTGAGCAAAAGACGTGAGGATGCTTTGAAGCCCCGCTACTTTGGCCCAGAACGTTATCTTGTGTTGAAACATTCCTCGTGAATCCAAACATTGGTTGTTTTGTATCCACTTTCTCAACACCTTGTCAGAACCAAACCAGAGAAATACATAATTGTTTATTTCCTTTCTTCTGGAATAAATTATTTTATATGTGAGCTGATGGCCCAATATCTATCATTTATATTATCTTTATAACTTCATCTTTAAGACACATTTTTAAATTCTTCTGATTACACAGTGACCATTTTCATTCATGTTATACATTGTTTTTTGAACCACACTGATATTAAGGACCTCTATTAGTTTAAGTACTAATAGACTCATACAATTGGTCTCCAACTTTTAAAAAAAATTCTTTTCTAGCTCAAGGGAATGAGCAAAGAAAAGGGAGGGTGATAAGACACCTCTGTTATCTTGTGTTACTGTGGAACACTGGTCTTTAACTCTATTCACTGTCTACAGTGTTTTTTTTATTACAAAGTGGTCATTTTCATTCCATCACCAATAACTATGTCTCAGTTTTTCTTAGTTCTTTCATACTAATATTTGTCCTAATAGATGTACAGAAATATTTCAATTGTTTTGCACAATACTTCAATACTTTTATTTTGGATCCAAGGTTTTGGATCTTTTAACTTTTAAAATCTTTGATCCACACCCTCCTGTATCACATAAATGTATTAGCTATTCACTTTTCTTTTCCCTTTTATTCTTCACCTGTCTATCTCATTCTATCTGTTCACCTGTCTTTGTCTTTCTACTCTGTGGTCCACCTCTCCTTCACCTGTCTGTCTCTTCACCTGTCCTTGTCCTTCTGTTTTCACTTCCGTGTTCTGTCTTTTTGTGTGTTTTAATTGGCACTATGTGTGTGTACATGACTTAACTTCTGATCTCAGGTCAGTCTTGCTCCTGCTGTGGCCTGGGTCTGTTCTTTGTCCCTCCGCAGACATGTCGTCCTCTCTGTCTCCTCCACCCCACCACGTCCACCTCTCACGGCCTCGCCCGCTCCCGTGACCAGAGGAATTTGTGCGTTTTCCTCGGAGAAATACAACATAATCAGTATTCATTTCAGGCTTCGCGTCTTTGAGAAAAGCCTGTTTCTTTCTTTTTGTCAAATTTAGTGCATATTACATAAAATTTAGAAAATGTGTTTTTCTGTATCTTACCGCTTTTGTCTCTGATCCGCTGGGCACTGGGCAGCGTCTTGTAGGCCTTTGGTCGGAGCGGGTGGATTTGGCAGAGAGTGGCAGGAGTGTGACGGGGGGGTGGACAGTTGTGGGACGGCCCTGTTCTGTGGCCGACCTTGAGAGACGGCATGCTGCCTGAGAAAGGCAGACCCAGAGGCTCACAGGAGGAAACATTTGAGAAAAAAAATATATATTTTGTCAGTTTATTCAGGTCTTTTATGCATTTTTCATAATTTATTCACAGTTTTGGACTTACTTTGTCAATTCTTTAATCTCATCTCTGCTGTGTCGCACAAAAGTAATACATATCTGTTCTTTAACAGACTATTTATAAACTTTTCTCATAATTCAAAAGCGCATCCAACTTCTGTAGATGTGTCTGTTCCGTGTTTGTGTCTGTGTGTTTTTATGTGTGTGTCTGTACTTCTGTGTCTATGTGTCTGTGTGTCTGTGCCAAGACCTAGAAATCTCACAGGGCACATTTATAGAAATACAAATGATTAGGGTCTTGAAGTACCTGTGTGCACTTCACTAGAAAAATATCTTCCATAAGCTATTTTTAAGCTATTTTTCCTCCGATGGATCAAATTCTCACAGTCACTATGTTGCATCAACTTATCACAAGTTAAGGCTTTCTCACATTCAGGCTGACTAATGTTCGATCTCATTATTCAGACTGAATCAACTTCTTCCAATAAAATCAATTCAATGCATTCAATCCACAGTCGCGTCACAATCACTCTCTCAGACACACTTGTTACTAACCCTTCAGGTTAGATAAACTTCATTAAAGCCACTTCACCTTAGTGGACCTTTTCTCTGTATCTCAGAGTTTACAGAGACAACAACAAAAAATAGAAGCAGGCCTGCTTTGTCACTATATTGTCACGTGACTCCAGACTCCATCTCACCGTTCACCATAGGATTTGGCAGGGTCTCGACTAAGAGTCAACTCGAGCTCTACTTGTGCGTCTAACGCACCATTTAAACCGTTAAAACCGTAAACCAACACCCGTAGTTAGGCCAGACGTTTTGGGTGTGGAGTATTAGGATGTATGTTTATTAAACTAAAGCAATATCTGCAAATATTACCACAGATTAACATCAAAAAATCCCGTTTAAATCTCACCATACACCTCTAAAGGCAGGGTCTCGACTAAAACACATACTATTTCCTCGTCTCTCAGACGGTACCTCAGTTTTTAGTGTTCTTCTACAGTAATAGTAATAACCTGTAAATACCCGCCACGGTAGATGTCATGCAATCACCGAACAGTTTAAGCAGAAGCAACCCAAAAACCTACTTCGGGATTTCTCTGTTCACAATCACAAATAAAAAAAAATTAATAGCTGTTTTACCTGACTTTAGTCGAATGGTCCAGTCTTTCCTCAGCCAGACTTCTGTCTCTCATCGTCTCTCTGCTTTTTTCTCTCTTTTTTTTTTTTAGTTCAGATATCGTCACTGCGTCTCACACACAGAGAGTGACGGTCTGGCCCGTAATGCTGGAACAGTGCATCTTAGGACTTATAAAGAAATGCTTTTTTGTGCATTTCTTCCGTGCACGTCAGTTTCACTTTCTACACGAGAAACAGCAGATGTTGATATCCCGGACGAGCCCCCAAAATGTTAAGAGAATTTTGGTTACAGATTAAATGAGCAGACGATGGAGACGGCATAGGATTTGACAATAATAGACAGGTATAATCTTTGCAAAGAGAAGCAGAACGGACACACGTAACAATGGTACGGGGGAGGTTTTGCTTAAAGGTGTAAACAATACATGAGGCTTTATAGGTTTACATTATGCCAGCCCCCAGCTCCAGGCTCGTGGATGGACGTGTATTGAGCTGACGTGTCAGTCAGAGATGTGTGTCTAAGTGTACAGGACAGAGTGTCCTTGTACAGTGATTAGATGTAGTGCAAACTGATGTAGATATAGCTGAACTTGTGTGTGGATAAGCATGTGAACTGGAGCAGGAGTGAGAGCATAATGTATAACATTAATGGAGATGTACAATTCCCATAACAAACGGCCTGCTCACTGGTCTCTCAAAACGAGGGTTAAGACAGCTGCAGCTTATTCAGAACGCTGCTGCTCAGGTTCTAACTAACACCAGGAAGTACGACCACATCAGTCCAGTTTTAAAATCTCTACACTGGCTTCCTGTTCCTCAGAGAATAGACTTTAAAACAGCACTGCTGGTTTACAAGTCTCTAAATGGTTTAGCACCAGAATATATTTCTGAAATGCTAATAGCTTATGAGCCTCCTCAAACTCTGAGAACATCTGGGACAGGCTTCTGCTCGTGGCTACAGTTAGAACTAAGCAGGGTGAAGCAGCGTTTAAGTTTCATGCAGCCAAAACCTGCAACAGCCTCCCAGATGAAGTAAAACAAGCCTCAACTTTAATGTTCAAGGGGAGGTTAAAAACCTTCCTTTTTAGCTCCGCCTACAACACAACTTCAAATTTTTTTTTTTATCTGCACTCTTCTTTTATAATGCTTTTAATTTTTCTAATGTTTCTAAATCTAACTCTTGTAAATTGTCTTTAATTCCTGTAAAGCACTTTGAGTAATCCAGTGTATGAATTGTGCTATATAAATAAAATTGCCTTGCCTTGAGAGGCTCTGTCTTCTTGGCTGGAGCCCACGCTAGCCAATCATCATTGCTTTTGCAGCGGTGTCCTCCCCCCGATCTCTCCAGCAGCAGTTAACACTGTTAATAACACCGTTATACTCTAACGCCCTTACTTCCAACACTGGTCTTCACCATAACAAACCAGTACATCCAGGGCTTGCAGAAATGAAAATGACTCGTACCCTTTCAGACAGGTATTCTTTAGTAGCCAGACATGCAATTAACTAACCCAAATATTTTTTTATTATTAATGAAGGTTGCGTTTTTTTATTTGTTTTTTCATCTAAGATACAGCAAACAGACGGAGGAGGGTGGGGGTATAATATTCCTATTACATTTTAGTAACTATTATGTACATTATACTCAACGTGTTGTTAAATAATGCATTCTTTTTTAACAGGTCTGTGACGATTCTGCAAGGTTAAAGCAAATGAATCTGGAGGAGGTTTTAAAGGTGAAGCTGTTTCTTCTCTTATCCCAAGAGCCTTTATTAAATTTTTTTTTTTTTTTTTTTTTAATTTATTTACACATCGTTCGAGGAGATGTTGAGAACTTTTGTTAAGTTTATCTTTTTCTCACTTTTACATTTCTGTCTCTTACAGAGAAACAAGGGATCCTTGGGCAGAAGCAAACTGTCATTAAATAAAGAAGCTGACTACAGCAACTGCTTCAATAATGCACGTGTGCGACCAGTGTGGGAACAAGTTTACCACTGTGCAGTGTCTCAAAAGACACCAGCGCATCCACACAGGAGAGAAGCCTTACAGCTGTGACCTGTGTGGAAAGACATTTTCAAAAGCAAATACTTTAAAACGACACCGGCGCATCCACACTGGAGAGAAGCCTTACAGCTGTGACCTGTGTGGGAAGACATTTTCGCAGGCAGATAATTTAAAACAACACCAGCTCATCCACACTGGAGAGAAGCCTTACAGCTGTGACCTGTGTGGGAAGACATTTTTACATGCAGGTAATTTAAAACGACACCAGCTCATCCACACTGGAGAGAAGCCTTACAGCTGTGACCTGTGTGGGAAGACATTTTCACAAGCAGGTAGTTTAAAACAACACCAGCTCATTCACACTGGAGAGAAGCCTTACAGCTGTGACCTGTGTGGGAAAACATTTTTACATGCAAGTACTTTAAAACAACACCGGCGCATCCACACTGGAGAGGAGCCTTACAGCTGTGACATGTGTGGGAAGACATTTTCAATAGCAAGTACTTTAAAAAAACACCGGCGCATCCACACTGGAGAGAAGCCTTACAGCTGTGACCTGTGTGGGAAGACATTTTTACATGCAGGTAATTTAAAACAACACCAACTCATCCACACTGGAGAGAAGCCTTACAGCTGTGCCCAGTGTGGGAAGAAATTTTTACATGCAGGTAATTTAAAACAACACTGGCTCATCCACACTGGAGAGAAGCCTTACAGCTGTGACCTGTGTGGGAAGACATTTTTACATGCAAGTCACTTCAAACGACACAAGCTCATCCACACTGGAGAGAAGCCTTACAGCTGTGACCTGTGTGGGAAGACATTTTCAATAGCAAGTACTTTAAAACAACACCGGCACATCCACACTGGAGAGAAGCCTTACAGCTGTGACCTGTGTGGGAAGACATTTTCAAAGGCAAGTACTTTAAAACGCCACCAGCGCATCCACACTGGAGAGAAGCCTTACAGCTGTGACCTGTGTGGGAAAACATTTTTATATGCAAGTCATTTCAAACAACACCAGCTCATCCACACTGGAGAGAAGCCTTACAGTTGTGACTTGTGTGGGAAGACATTTTTACATGCAGGTAATTTAAAACGCCACCAGCGCATCCACACTGGAGAGAAGCCTTACAGCTGTGACCTGTGTGGGAAGACATTTTCACAGGCAGGTACTTTAAAACAACACCAGCTCATCCACACTGGACACAAATCGTACTATTGTGACCATTGTGGAAAGACATTTAGAAGTTCAAGTTCTTTTAGGACACATTACCTTCAACACACTCGAGAGTTGGTGATACCATGTGAGCTGTGTGGAGAAATATTTTACTCTAAGCAGACTTCTTCTCGACACCTAAAGAAACACACTGAGGTGGAAATGGGGAGGTGTGGACCACAATTAGACTCTGCATCCTGATGCACACCTTTTTTAGGTGTACATTATGCTGGCCTCTCAGCTCCAGGGTCTTGGATGGACCCTGGAGCTCCATCCAAGACCCTGCCAATACTCCTACCACCAATAGGAGATGCAGCTAAAGAAATTAAGTCAGAAGTGTATGTGGATAAGATTTAAACTGGTGCAAGAGTGAGAGAGCATATAACATACAATTAATATGAAACATTTAAACATTTAGTCATTTAGCAGACACTTTTATCCAAGTGAGGAAAACAATAGAAGCAATTTTAACAACACAAGGAAACATAAAGCATAAGTGCACTAAAAAATAGTTAGTTACAACCCAGCACAGTATACACAGCTAAGGATAGAATCTTTTTAATAATTTTTTTTATAGAGTAGGAATCAATGGAAAGGAAGTCGAATTCAGTGTTTGTCAGTCTGGTCCTTCATCCAAAGTGTGATGTCACCTTGGCATGCTGAGAAGCAGACCGTCGAATCATCGGGTTGAAATGACAAGTGGAGTTGAGTGTCATCTGCATAGCAGTGATAGGAAAAGCCATGCTTCGGAATGACAGGGGATGTAATGTAAATGGAAAAGAGTCGCGTTCCAAGCACTGAGCCCTGAGGCACCCCTGTATTGCAAAGTTTAGACTCAGAAACCTCGATTCTCCAGGATCTAAATGACCTATCCTAGAGGTAAGACTTGAACCATTGCGACGCCATTCCAGAGACACCCATCGCACTGAGAGAAGACAGGAGGATGTGATGATTAACAGTGTCAAAGGCAGCAGACAGATCCAGTAAGATGAGGACAGATGACTTGGATGTTGCCTTTGCCAGTCTCAGGGCTTCGATGACTGAGAGCAGTGTACTTTCGTTGGAGTGTCTTCTCTTGAACCCAGAGTGGTTCTGGTCCAGGAGGTTGTTCCGTGTGAGAAAGAAGAGTTGGTTAAAAACAACTCGCTCCAGAGCTTTGGCAGTGAAGGGAAGGAGAGAAACCAGTCTGTAGTTTTCTAACAGTGAAGGGTTGAGAGTGGGTTTCTTCAGTTGTGATGTGCTGCGGGCCTCTTTGGAAGCTATGGGGAATGACCCAGTGGAGAGAGATGAGGTGATGATGTGGGTGAGAGCAAGCACGACAGATGGAGAGATGGCCTGAAGGAGATGTGTGGGGATGGGATTGAGCAGGCTCGTAGTAGAGTGGTTAGAACTAATGACCTTGGAAATGTGTGCTTCCGTTAGAGGTGCAAAAAACAACTCTATAAAAAATAGTTCACTAGCCAAACCACGATGGAAATGTTTTTCCCGTTTTTGAAGAATTGGGATGGACAGCGCTGTATAAACTGCAGGATCTGTGTGAGAACAGCTCTCAGCATTTCAAATGTGCTCGTACAGAGTAATGAACAACAAAAGGCTGTAGGGATACAACAATACAGTCGGTTCATGGTTCAATACATACCTTAGTGTTTGCTCACGGTTTTTGGTTTGCCATCCATCCATCCATCCATCTTCTACCGCTTATCCGGGGCCGGGTCGCAGGGGCGGCAGTCTAAGCAGAGAAGCCCAGACTTCCCGCTCCGCAGACACTTCCTCCAGCTCTTCTGGGGGGATACCGAGGCGTTTCCAGGCCAGCCGAGAGACATAGTCCCTCCAGCATGTCCTAGGTCTTCCCCGAGGTCTCCTTCCTGTGGGACATGCCAGGAGGCATCCGAAACAAATGCCCGAGCCACCTCAGCTGGCTCCTCTCGATGTGAAGGAGCAGCGGCTCTACTTTGAGCTCCTCCCGAGTGACCGAGTTCCTCACCCTATCTCTAAGCGAGCCCCCCGCCACTCTGCGGAGAAAGCTCATTTCGGGCGCCTGTATCTGGGATCTTGTTCTTTCGGTCATGAACCAAACTTTATGACCATAGGTGAGAGTAGTCACGTAGGTCGACCGGTAAATCGAGAGCTTTGCATTACAGCTCAGCTCCTTCTTCACCACGTACAGCCCAGTACATCGTCCGCATTACTGCAGAAGCTGCACCGATCCGTCTGTCAATCTCACGCTCCTTCCTTCCCTCACTCGTGAACAAGACCCCGAGATACTTACTCCAGGAGCTATCCACCAACCTGGAGGGGGCAAGCCACCCTTTTTCCGACTGAGAACCATGGTCTCAGACTTGGAGGTGCTGATCCTCATCCCAGCCGCTTCACACTCGGCTGCAAACCGTCCCAGTGCAGCTGAAGGATCTGGCTTGATGGAGCCAACAGGACAACATCATCTGCAAAAAGCAGAGATAAAATCCTGTGGTCCCCAAACCAGACTCCCTCCGGCCCCTGGCTGCGCCTAGAAATCCTGTCCATAAAGATAATGAATAGGACCGGTGACAAAGGGCAGCCCTGCCGGAGTCCAACATTCACCGGGAACAGGTCTGACTTACTGCCGGCAATGCAAACCAAGCTCCTGCTCCGGTCGTACAGGGACTGGGACCCCTTACTCCCAGAGCACCCCCCACAGGGCAGCATGAGGGACACAGCTGAATGTCTTCTCCAGATCCACAAAACACATGTGGACTGGTTGGGCAAACTCCCAAAAACCCTCCAGCACCTGGAGAGGGTTTAGAGCTGAGGTACTCAGGGCGTATCTCATCCACCCCCGGTGGGTTTGAGGAGATCCTCGAAGTATTCCTTCCACCGTCCAACAATATCCCCAGTTGAGGTCAGCAGATTCCCGCCTCCACTGTAAACAGTGTTGGCAGGGCACTGCTTCCCCCTCCTGAGGCGCCGGACGGTTTGCCAGAATTTCTTTGAGGCCGACCGATAGTCTTTTTCCATGGCCTCACCGAACTCCTCCCAGACCCGAGATTTTGCCTCCACAACCACCCGTGCTGCAGCTCGCTTAGCCTGCCGCTACCTATCAGCTGCCTCAGGCGTCCCACAAGCCAACCAGGCTCGATAGGTCTCCTTCTTCAGCTTCAGCTTCAGCCTCCCTTACTTCCGGTGTCCACCACCGGGTTCGGGGATTGCCGCCTCGACAGACACTTTGCGGCCACAGCCTCGAGTGGCTGCGTCGACAATGGAGGTGGAAAACATGGTCCACTCGGACTCAATGTCTCCAGTCTCCCTCGGGATCTGGTCGAAGCTCTGTCGGAGGTGGGAGTTGAAGATCTCTCTGACAGGGGACTCGGCCAAATGTTCCCAACAGACCCTCACAGTACGTTTGGGTCTGCCAAATCTGTTCCACCTTCTCCCCCGCCATCGGATCTAACTCACCACCAGGTGGTGATTAGTTGACAGCTCCGCCCCTCTCTTCACCCGAGTGTCCAAGACATACGGTCGGAGGTCAGATGAAACAACTACAAAGTCGATCATCGACCTCCGGCCTAGGGTGTCCTGGTGCCACGTGCACTGATGGACACCCTTATGCTTGAACATGGTGTTCGTTATGGACAAACTGTTACTAGCCCAGAAGTCCAATAACAGAACACCACTCGGGTTCAGATCAGGGGGGCCGTTCCTCCCAATCACGCCCCTCCAGGTGTCACTGTCGCTACCCACGTGAGCGTTGAAGTCCCCCAGTAGAACGACAGAGTCCCCGGTTGGAGCACTTTCCATTACCCCTCCCGGAGACTCCAAGAAGGCAGGGTACTCTGCACTGCCATTTGGCCTGTAAACACAAACAACAGTGAGAGACCTATCCCCGACCCGAAGGCACAGGGAAGCGACCATCTCGTTCATCGGGGTGAACTCCAATACATGGCGGCTGAGCCGGGGGGCAATGAGCAAACCCACACCAGCCCGCCGTCTCTCACCGCAGGCAACTCCAGAGTAGTGGAGAGTCCAGCCTCTCTCGAGGATTTGGAGAGCCCAAGCTGGACGTGGAGGTGAGCCCGACTATCTCTAGTCGGTATCTCTCAACCTCCCGCACAAGTTCAGGCTCATTACCCGCCAGCGAGGTGACATTTCATGTCCCTAGAGTCAGATTCTGTGTCCAAGGATTGGGTTGTCGAGGCTCCTGCCTTCGACTGCCACCCAATCCACTTTGCACCGGCCTCTGTTTTCGGTTTGGTACAGTAAAAATTATGTTGCTAATATTTCATTTAATTTTAAACTAGGTTTAGTCTTTGTGGGGGATTATAAAGATGAGCTGTATTTTCAAAACTGTCTTCATTTTACTAATAAAAGCATATAACACAAAACTGCATTTAACATTTGAAGTAAACATGAATTGAATGCTGGGTGCAGTAGGAGGGGGTTGGTGGTTTGATTCCATTTCTTCCCACATTTCATTCTGTCATTGTGTTCTTGTGTAAGACACTTAACCCCCTTGCCTCCAGTGGTGTTCCAGCTGTAACACTGGTGAATAGATGCTTAATGTAAACCAAATAAATATAAATGTGGGGTCTATTGATTTATATAATCATATACTGTATATAACTTTTATTGTTGCACAAAAAAACATCCAGGCACAACATTTCCAATCCAACATTTATATGAGGACCTGAAATAATTTTTAAAAGACCGGATTTAAAACACTCACGTTTGATTAAACCTCAGTGTCTGAGCTGATGTCCAGTCCAAGTTCGATACGGGTCAACACTGTCACTAAACTAACCTGTTCAGGGCTCTGTCTGAGTCCAGATGAGGTTATCACTTAAAACATATAAAGAGTTAATGTATGTTCTGCTGCTTGTGTGACATGTTTTTCACTCTCCACTCAGCTGTTTATTTTTATTTGTATTTTTTTAAGCCCTTCAGACTGTTTGGTCAGTGGGTTGTTTTTATTCTCTAAAGCGAGGTGTTTCCAGAAGAACCTTGTTACTATCACAGACCTATTTCAGATCGACTGAAGTGATGCAGCATCACAAAAGATGTTTTTGATGCAGAAATGGTGCTTTCACAGTTTAACCCTGGGACTGTCTCACTGACCATGTTTTTGGGAGTTCCTGTTTCACAAAAAAATAGAAATAAACTGTGGAGGAGAGTATTTAAATGAGGCACAGCTCGATTTAAGAAGGTTTGAGACTCGGAACAAAATGACACTTGTTGTGAACTTTGTAAAAGAAACAGAAAAAAGAGAAAACTCACACATCCCCTGCACAATTATCTCTACATTTGTGGAGTTATCAGTTTTATACTTTCATTTCCTCGTGTGTTGATCTAATGCTTTCATAAAATCCTCAAAGCTCTGACGTGTCTCAGGACGAGACACAGCTCAGTTTTTCAGGAAAATACCACAGTTTGTAAAAGTCCAAAGTCTGCCTCCATCAAACACTTTCTTCTTTTACGTTTGTCCAAGACACATTTTCTTTTACATTCAGATGTAAATGAAAATATGACTTTTTAAAGTGATCTGGTTCAAAGACAAGCTCTGGACTTTTATGGATCAAAAAAAGAGGAGAAAGTACAACACAGTATTTCTGAGCTCGGTGGATTGGAAAAAGACTGACACTGATTTACTGAAGACTTTTCATTTGTTCTTTGGCCAAGCATCTCTCTCATAAACATGATACAGTGTGACTTTATGAGCTGTTTGTTCAAACCCAAGAGTCAGAGAAAAGAAGAGAAGGACCAGTGACTGACCTCAGAGTCTCCAGTCGACAGTTTGGACTCGATAGTCCTTCACACAACTCCTTCATTCCTGAGATTATTTGTTTGTTATCACTCAGGTTTAGTTCTCTCAGAGAGGGACTGGACTTCAGAGCCGACGACAAAACATTACAGTGAATTTTTGAAAGTCTGTGGTATATTTTTCATGTTATGTGCTTATTTCTGTATGCTTAGTTATTCATTTATGCATGATGAGTTTATGTTATGTGTTTAAGGTTAATACTTATTAATGGTTTATAATCAAGTAAGGGATGTTATATTAATACATTTAGAAACATATTAAAGTAAAAGAAAGAAATCTTAATGTCAGAAGAGTATGGTTTAAAACATAAGTTTAAGGCACACACAGATATTTAAGGCCAAGATAGAGACATGGGAGCCTGATGCTCAAGGCCAGAGATGAGAGGGGCCCAGCAGGTGGGAAAGTCCCAAGTTGTTACAGAACGACATCACAGAGTTTAATAAAAATATCAAAGTTCACAGAAAGAGTTATTACTAAACTGTCAGATCAAAACTGTATAAAAGGCTTACATTTTCTGTACAAAAATCAGTAGCGCTTGGGGAATAGCCTACTCGGATCGTTATTGTGTTGGTTGTGAGCAATAAAGACTCTGGCATTGAAATGGCTGTGCATTCATGACTTATTCCACAAAAATTGTGCCAAAGCCTGAGCGGTCAGCAGTGGACACAACAAGTCCACAACCAGAAAGTCTGTAAACAGTAACATAAAATCAAACAATAGAAATATAAAGATTCTCAGTCCTCTTTACACTTAACTAAATATTAAAAACACAAAATATCTCACATCTGTTGAAAAATCAGACAGAAAGCTTCATAAAGTCTTAAAAATATAATTGTGACTGAAGCTCTCAGTCTAAAACACTTAAATATAATAGTTACTGTTTGTATCTAAAGTGGTTTTCCTCAAGACTAAACACTTTCAGTAAATATTTCCACAGAACTTACTGAGCCTTTCTGCAGTTCTTTTGCAGACATTAGTGGAATTATGTATAGAGTCGTTATCAAGAGGGTTAGTTGGAATTTTCTTTTTAATTTTACAGGGAATTTTCTTAATGTACAGATGTGAGATGGTTAATTTTGCTGCAGACGTACAGTATGTATTCCTTTGTTCACCAAGATCGAAATAAAAATAGTGACAGTATTTATACAATTTGACATTTTATTCAGCACACTGAGCAAAATATGGAAAACTTCAAACTGAAAGGACATCAAAAGCATTAGAGACTAAAATAGACATTTTACGGAATAACTTGGAGTATTAATAAGGAGATAATTAGGGGAAATACATAAAGAGTTTAGGCCAGAATAATTGTTTTGATATGATCTACTGTAATCTATGTGACTTCTTCTCAGTTATATAACCAATTAAATTTGATCTGAATCGACAGATGGACCAATAGGAGAACTTTCCATTGTACACGGTGGGGGTTGCGACATATGTCATCATGAGGGTTTCCCAGCAATGCTTTGAGAATTCAGAGGCTTACCTGATGTTTTGGAGTCTGGAGAGAACGGAGAGTTTTGGAGAAAGCAGGGGAGATACATTGCTACTGTCATTGGAGATGGGACCAGAGAACGACGTCTGACAGAGGCCAGTTAACAGCCGATGGTGGAGCTGTTAGCGGCAGAGTGGGCAAAGAAAGTGGTAGTGACGTGCAAGATAAGGACGTTGGAAGATCCAGGGTGCGAGCATTATACCGAGATTCAGAGATGTAGTAGATTCAAATAGGTCTTTTAGTTTGGACATAAGGGACTCAGATGAATAGGAAATGATGACTAGTTCTCAAATGTATGAACTGAAGGATCGGTAGGATTTATTCTAAACTAAATGGTGCATACTCTATAGTTTGTATTATGAGGTGTGTTTTAGAAATTAACAGTGAGTTTAACACTGGCTTATAAACAGGAGAGCGCACCTAAACTGTTAAAGGAGTTTTATCAAACAAATAAAGCCTCTATAAAGTCTGTATTTATCTCAGTGTCTTTGCAATAAACAACAGGTTTAAGTCTTGGTGAAAGGCCCATGATTCACAAACAATTCTGTTCTGAGCCAACACTAAACAAGAGAAAGTAACGCAATGGAAATACAGCAGTAAAAGTCAGCAGCTGTATGTCCTACATTTACATTTATTCATTCAGCAGACGCTTTTATCCAAAGCGACTTACATTGTTCTACAGTAATTACCAGTGTCACAGCCACCCTCCTCTGCTTTCTGTAACAGTCCACACCAGGACAAACGCTTTAATAAAGTCAACACTAATGTCACACTCACCTCCTCACACCAGGACAACAGCTTTAATAAAGTCAACACTAATGTCACACTCACCTCCTCACACCAGGACAACAGCTTTAATAAAGTCAAAGACACTAATGTCACACTCACCTCCTCACACCAGGACAACAGCTTTAATAAAGTCAACACTAATGTAACACTCACCTCCTCACACCAGGACAACAGCTTTAATAAAGTCAAAGACACTAATGTAACACTCACCTCCTCACACCAGAACAACAGCTTTAATAAAGTCAACACTAATGTCACACTCACCTCCTCACACCAGGACAACAGCTTTAATAAAGTCAACACTAATGTCACACTCACCTCCTCACACCAGGACAACAGCTTTAATAAAGTCAACACTAATGTCACACTCACCTCCTCACACCAGGACAACAGCTTTAATAAAGTCAACACTAATGTCACACTCACCTCCTCACACCAGGACAACAGCTTTAATAAAGTCAACACTAATGTCACACTCACCTCCTCACACCAGGACAACAGCTTTAATAAAGTCAACACTAATGTCACACTCACCTCCTCACACCAGGACAACAGCTTTAATAAAGTCAACACTAATGTCACACTCACCTCCTCACACCAGGACAACAGCTTTAATAAAGTCAACACTAATGTCACACTCACCTCCTCACACCAGGACAACAGCTTTAATAAAGTCAACACTAATGTCAGACTCACCTCCTCACACCAGGACAACAGCTTTAATAAAGTCAACACTAATGTCACACTCACCTCCTCACACCAGGACAACAGCTTTAATAAAGTCAACACTAATGTCACACTCACCTCCTCACACCAGGACAACAGCTTTAATAAAGTCAACACTAATGTCACACTCACCTCCTCACACCAGGACAACAGCTTTAATAAAGTCAACACTAATGTCACACTCACCTCCTCACACCAGGACAACAGCTTTAATAAAGTCAAAGACACTAATGTCACACTCACCTCCTCACACCAGGACAACAGCTTTAATAAAGTCAACACTAATGTCACACTCACCTCCTCACACCAGGACAACAGCTTTAATAAAGTCAACACTAGTGTCACACTCACCTCCTCACACCAGGACAACAGCTTTAATAAAGTCAACACTAGTGTCACACTCACCTCCTCACACCAAAACAACAGCTTTAATAAAGTCAACACTAATGTCACACTCACCTCCTCACACCAGGACAACAGCTTTAATAAAGTCAAAGACACTAATGTCACACTCACCTCCTCACACCAGGACAACAGCTTTAATAAAGTCAAAGAACACTAATGTCACACTCACCTCCTCACACCAGGACAACAGCTTTAATAAAGTCAACACTAATGTCACACTCACCTCCTCACACCAGGACAACAGCTTTAATAAAGTCAAAGAACACTAATGTCACACTCACCTCCTCACACCAGGAAAACAACTTTAATAAAGTCAAAGACACTAATGTCACACTCACCTCCTCACACCAGGACAACAGCTTTAATAAAGTCAACACTAATGTCACACTCACCTCCTCACACCAGGACAACAGCTTTAATAAAGTCAAAGACACTAATGTCACACTCACCTCCTCACACCAGGACAACAGCTTTAATAAAGTCAAAGAACACTAATGTCACACTCACCTCCTCACACCAGGACAACAGCTTTAATAAAGTCAACACTAATGTCACACTCACCTCCTCACACCAGGACAACAGCTTTAATAAAGTCAACACTAATGTCTCACTCACCTCCTCACACCAGGACAACAGCTTTAATAAAGTCAACACTAATGTCACACTCACCTCCTCACACCAGGACAACAGCTTTAATAAAGTCAGCACTAATGTCACACTCACCTCCTCACACCATGACAACAGCTTTAATGAAGTCAAAGACACTAATGTCACACTCACCTCCTCACACCAGGACAACAGCTTTAATAAAGTCAACACTAATGTCACACTCACCTCCTCACACCAGGACAACAGCTTTAATAAAGTCAACACTAATGTCACACTCATCTCCTCACACCAGGACAACAGCTTTAATAAAGTCAACACTAATGTCACACTCACCTCCTCACACCAGGACAACAGCTTTAATAAAGTCAACACTAATGTCACACTCATCTCCTCACACCAGGACAACATCTTTAATAAAGTCAACACTAATGTCACACTCACCTCCTCACACCAGGACAACAGCTTTAATAAAGTCAACACTAATGTCACACTCACCTCCTCACACCAGGACAACAGCTTTAATAAAGTCAACACTAATGTCACACTCACCTCCTCACACCAGGACAACAACTTTAATAAAGTCAAAGACACTAATGTCACACTCACCTCCTCACACCAGGACAACAGCTTTAATAAAGTCAACACTAATGTCACACTCACCTCCTCACACCAGGACAACAGCTTTAATAAAGTCAACACTAATGTCACACTCACCTCCTCACACCAGGACAACAGCTTTAATAAAGTCAAAGACACTAATGTCACACTCACCTCCTCACACCAGGACAACAGCTTTAATAAAGTCAACACTAATGTCACACTCACCTCCTCACACCATGACAACAGCTTTAATGAAGTCAAAGACACTAATGTCACACTCACCTCCTCACACCAGGACAACATCTTTAATAAAGTCAACACTAATGTCACACTCACCTCCTCACACCAGGACAACAGCTTTAATAAAGTCAACACTAATGTAACACTCACCTCCTCACACCAGGACAACAGCTTTAATAAAGTCAACACTAATGTCACACTCACCTCCTCACACCAGGACAACAGCAAAATGAAGGCTTTCTAAATATTTTCACTCTCTATATGTGTCAGGTGAGAGCACCCCCTCCCCACATCACTGACAAGTCTGTGCTCGATCTGGATTAAAGCCAGCACTGCTGTCACGACAAGTGGCAGGTCAACCGAATGATGGCACCTTTGATATGATGGTATGCCAGATGTGCCCCGGTTCTGGTTTGGTTTACAGTATGTTGCCTATATATATAAAACCAAAAGTCTTACCTTTAAAATGTTTTTCTATCTTGTTGTTCTCACACACCACCACTCCTGATCAGGGCCCGAGCACAAAAGGGTAAGAGATTAGCCAAGGACTGATTAATGCTAAATACAGTTGTGCTCATAAGTTTACATACCCTGGCAGAATTTGTGATTTTTTTTTTTTTTTAGAGAATATGAATAACAACACAAAAACGTTTTTTCACTCACTATTAGTGTTTGGTTGAAGCCATTTATTGTCAAACAATTGTGTTACTCTTTTTAAATCGTAATGACAATAGAAACTACTCAACGACCCAAATCAAAGTTTGTATTTGCAAACTTTTGATACATCTTTTTAAGCTCCCTTTAACACATTAAACATTACTTGTTTAGAACTTAACACAAGGTAAACAATACTCAAGGACAAATACTGTCCCAGGACACAATGTTTAAGATTATACACGACACACAGAACACATAAATGGTAAATGGTATGCATTTATATAACGCTTTTTTGCACCCATTTTCAGGCACCCAAAGCTCTTTACATCGTGCTTCCACTCACCTCATTCACACACATTCACTCCTGGGGCAGACATAACACAAGTCCTTTTGTCACTGATTTTCTTTCCCCTGAGTTAAATTTTATCTGTGAATTTATTCAACTTGTTCTTGTCTTTCACACGAGCGTCCCGAGCAGGAAGGAGAGGCCAGCTCCTGAAGCTAACCCCAGGACGAGGAAGAAGGACACGAGAGGACCGGACGTTTTACAGTCTTTACTTTGATGAAGTTATATTTTACAATATTTTGTCATAAAAAATTAGTGAATCAAAACTATGAATGAACACTTATGGAAATAGTAAAGAAGAAAAAAAAAGTGAAATAACTCAAAAGATGTTTAATATTTTAGATTCCTCAAAGTCATCAGTCTTTGTCGACAGAGCTGCAAACCCTTGGGCCTCTCTCAGTCAGCTTCAGGATGTAGTCACTTAAAATGGTGTTTCCAGGTTAAAAGTGGAAACACAATGTTGTCTTTGTGTCTTATTTAAAAGTAAAAACATGGAGGATTAGGGAACATAGATTTAAAGCTAAAATGAATGCTAGCCTTTATAAAAACACATCTTTAGACTTTATAAGAAATGCACGTTGGGCGAGAGGCAGAAAGTGTTGGAGGAAGAGAGTGGGACGAGTCAGGACAAAACGAACCAAAGGCTTTATGTTTAACATGAGGTCATTATTATTTGTCACAAATATGATCTGGGGCCTAACAGGAAGTTCAAATAAGCACATGTTTAGGACTTGAGCAGTTTTTCTAACACTGTGTGTCTTTGTGGAAGCATAACACAATAAGACACAACACTAACACAACAAAGCCTCTCTTTCCTTTCAGCTCTCTCGTCTCAGGTGCAGCAGAAAAACTCACACTGACTCATTCTTCCTTCACACTTTGGATTCTGTTGTGTTTAATGTTGTTTATTGGCCCAAATAACTTGTTTCCAGTTACACAGGGACACAGATACAGAGGGAGGGGTTACACAGAGACACTGTGTAACCCCTCCCTCTGTATCTGTGTCCCTGTGTAACCCCTCCCTCTGTATCTGTGTCCCTGTTACACAGAGACACTGAAAAAATGCCTTCTCTTTTTCCTCAACACTTTGAAAGAAAACCAAATGGATGAAACAACAAAATTATAAAATCCTCTGGAAACTATTACAAGGGTGGCAGAGTATTTGCACATTGCATCATTTTCCATTCTTCTTTAATAAATATTTGACAAACAATATTTGTAAAACACTGAACTTTAAAGACTAATATTTCTACAGCTTAGTGCAGCCCATCATTTTGAAACTTACTGATACAAAAAAAACAAATGTAGACAGTGTCTAACAAAGGTCTCAGAGATGAACAACAGACTCATAATGAACAATTTATACAGCTTCACCTCTGGCCAGGTCAGGACTCAGCTGGTCCTGGTCTGCTCCTGGTCTGATCCTGATCTGGCCCTGGACACTGGTAAAGACCACCAACTAAAAAGACATGAGAGAACAGAACAAGTGTTGACATTTCTTCTGGAGCTGAGACAAAATGATTATATTTATTGGAGACAGTTCTGGTCGGGACTCAATATTTGAGGCACAGGTTGTGCTTGTGTTTAATGCAGTGAAGACGATAAATACAATGTTTAAATTGATGAAGCCAGAGCCCAACGACACTGACTCTGTTTAAAAGCACAAACAGCTGTTGAGAAGAAAGACTTTGTCATGTTTTCTGTTTGAATAGGACTTTATCACAACTATAAGCCTTCACACTGATCCAAACCCTTGGAGTGGTTCAAGAGTTAGGATCAGTGTTACTGCTCCAGATCAACCTCATGCCACTAAAGCTGCTCCGGGACGCCTGAACTCTGGGACAGTTTGATAAAAGTGACCCTTTGGTCTGGCCCTGGTCTGTTCTGTCTGCATCAGAGGAAAGGAAAGCTCTGTGCAGTTTCTGTGGATTCAGCAGAGCTTTGTCTCCAGAGACACTTTTATAGATTTTACAGAGAATCAGACGAGGCTCTGATTGGCCTCTGTTCACTACAGCATCTACTCACTACAGAGTCTCCAGTCGACAGTGAGGACTCTGTTGGAGTTCAAGCAGCTCCTGAACATCTGACTCCTTCAGGTAGTTGCCCCACAGATCCAGGACTCTCAGATGTGAGGGGTTGGACTTCAGAGCTGAGGCCAGAGAAGAACAGCTGGACTTTGACAAACTGCACCTGTTCAGTCTAAAAAAAAAAAAGTTGGACATTAATCCAATAATAAGCAAGGCAAGGTGTTATAAATAATACAAATAATTTTTCCGGAGGTTTCACCTCTTCAGGATTCAGTTCACAACAATGATTGTAAATATAGTGGAAGCTCATTGGTCCCAGTTCTGCAAAATGTGTCTCAACACAGGACGATTACATCCGGGCTTTTCTGACTCCTGTGTAAGAGAATGTTCCTAAAATGAGCAGAGAGGGTAGTACGGGCTTTTATAAACGTGCCGCTCAGTAAACCCTCATCTCAGGCCTCCCCTCATCTCCTTCCGTCTCTAAGCCTGGGGTAAGTACGCAAAACATCATAACACAAGGCAGGCACGCTAAGTCTCACCCTCCGAACAGGTCTTCTTAAGCCCATAAGTAAGACTAGTGCTGCAGTCTCAGAGTCGGAGGACAGTGTCAAAAGCAGCTGCTGCCGCTGGAGCCCAGTCCTCTCCTCCTGAGCAGACTCATGTCGTGTCCTGTCTAACCTGCTACTTGTTAATGCTCCCCTGATCCTGCCACCTGTTCCAGCTAACCTAATAACTATTCCTGATACCCTGGTACTGTCACTTGTTCTCGTTAAACTGACCCAGTTTCCTGATTTGACCACCGGGTTTGGCTAATCTGTTACTGGGTCCTGAGTTTTCTGTCTTCATCTCCTGTACCAGCTTGTCTCCGTGGTTTGCCTGGTATTCTTCGGGTCCAACCAAACACATAAGATTAATCCACAACTCTTCTGTCTGCTACTTTGTTTATAATTACAGATTACACATTATATCAGTCTGCGTCTAATGTTGTGCATTTGAGTCCTGAGTCAGCTGTTACAGTACAATCTGGCCAAAAATGGACCCAGCTGACTCCAGAGCAGTACGCCTAAGATTGTCCGTGGTAGAGGTCACGCTAAACCGGCACAAGTTATAGATAGCGGCGGCCACAACCAAATCCAGAACATACATCAACAACTCTTTGGCAGCGAGGCTTATCCGTCCTTCTTCATCTCTAGCCGGGGCATGTTTTTTCTTTGTAAAGAAGGACTGCACATTGCGGCCCTGCATTGACTGGGTTTGAACGACATTACCATTAAGAACAGTTATCCCCTTCCGCTGATCAACACCGCCTTTGAACTCCTCCAGGGGGCCACCGTTTTCACTAAGCTGGATCTACGGAAAGCATACCATCTGGACTCAATAGGTGGACGAGTGGAAGACCGCCTTCAACACGCCCAATGGAAACTATGAACATTTGGTTATGCCGTTTGGTCTCACCAATGCCCCCACAGTCTTCCAGGCCCTGGTCAAAGACGTGCTCCGGGATCTGCTCAATAAGTCAGTTTTTGTGTACCTGGACGACATTCAGATTTTATCCCGCTCCCCTGAGGAACACATACTACACGTTCAGGTAGTTCTGCAGAGACTCTTGGAGAACGCTCTCTATGTGAAAGCCAAGAAGTGCGAATTTCATGTGTCCACAGTGTCGGAGGTGGAGCATCGGGATGGACCCCTCTGAAGCAGTTGGCGGTAGCTGCTGAAGAACGCAGAGGTTCCTTGGGTTTGCCAACTTCTATCTGCAGTTCATCAGGGGGTATAGTACAGTGGCGGCCCTGCTGACAGCCCTCGTCTCCTCCAAGGTCTCGTACCTGTGGTCTCCTCCAAGGTCTCGACCACAGGTACGAGACCTTGGAGGAGACCTCGTCTCCTCCAAGGTCTCGTACCTGTGGTCGCCCACAGCCTAAGAAGCATTCGTTGGACTGAAGAAACAGTTCACGTCTGCTCCCGTCCTGATCCTCCCTGGTCCTGACGGCAGTTCGTGGTAAAAGTGGATGCGTCGGATGTTGGAGTAGGGGCCATCCTATTCCAACGTTCGGCCGTGGACCACAAGCTCCATCCTTGTGCCTTCTTCTCACAACGTTTGTCACAAGCAGAGCAGAATTACAACATTGGTAACTGGGAACTGCTCGCGATAAAATTGGCCCTGGAAAAATGGTGGCACTGACTTGAGGGCATGGAGAAACCATTCTGGATGTACCACAAGAAACTTGAGCACATTCAGTCAGCGAAGAGACTGAACTCCCGGCAAGCGCGATGGGCCCTGTTTTTCAATTGGTTCAACTTTACATTGTCTTACAGCGCCGGCTTCAAGAACCAGAAGGAAAACGCTCTCAGAGACAGGGGCCATTCGTCATCATATCCTGGCCCCAAGGAATTGTCCAGGAAACAGACAGTGTGGCTGTCCACCAAGGACCTTCCGATGAGGTTTGAGTCCCACAAATTTGCTCCAAAATGTATAAGACCATTTGTTATTCAGCGGTTATCAACCCATCATGTGTTAGGCTAAAGCTCCTTCGGACCATGAGGATCCATTCAACACTTCCTGTGTCCAGCGTCAAGCTGGTGCAAGTGAGTCCGCTGAGCCCCAGCTCGCCTCCTTTAACCTCTCCCAGTTCCACATCATCCCTGGTCCCACATCTCCCTTGATCAACAATGTGGTGCTGACCACTGTGGTGCTTCTCCAAGTGGGCCCACTTCCTTCCCTTACCCAAGCTTCCCTCGGGAAAGGAGATGGCCGAGCTACTTCTACATAATGTTTTCTGTCAACCTGGTCTCTCCCTGCACATGTTTGAAAGAGTAATATTGTGGCACATGAGGAAGCTAACTTTATTCAAAAACAGAATATATAGTGTGTGGGGCTGTGGCCAAGGCCAAATCTTTTGTTATTATTATAACCTGTGTCAGATGCTTCTAGAGAAATTTGTCTGTATATATAGATACTGTTAAGTGTCAGAAGACATTTTTTATGTTTGAGGTCCCCAACAACCTTTGATAAGCTTCGATCGCAGTGTTTTAAGCTGTTTTAAGGAGAAGACATGGATCAAAAAAAGAGGAAAAAGTATAACACACTATTTCTGTGCTCGGAGGATTGTAAAAAGACTGACACTGATTTACTGAAGAAAACTTTTAATTTGTTCTTTGGCCAAGCATCCCTCTCATAAACATGATACAGTGTGACTTTATGAGCTGTTTGTTCAAAGCCAAGAGTCAGAGAAAAGAAGAGAAGGACCAGTGACTGACCTCAGAGTCTCCAGTCGACAGTTTGGACTCAATAGTCCTTCACACAACTCCTTCATTCCTGACTTTATTTCTGGGTTCACACTCAGGTCTATTTGTCTTAGGTGAGAGGAACTGGACTTCAGAGCCGACGACAGAACTTCACAGTGAATCTTTGAGAGTCCACAACCAGAAAGTCTGTAAACACAGTAACATTAAGTCAAACATTAGAGATGTAAAGGTTCTCAGTCGTCCAGGTCACAGAACTACATTTATTCACTTTAAATTCAAAGTTTAAAACTATCTCCAGCTGCAACAGATACAAACATATTTGACTGTTTTTCATTATTGTCCCAACCTTTTCTTCTTTGTCAAAGCTCCTTACACTAAACTAAATATTAAAAACACTAAATATCTCACATCTGTTGACAAATCCAACAAAAGCATCATAAAGTAATGTACAAATATAAACGTGACTTGAAGAGGCACATTTTTTTTAAGTGCTTTTCCACCTAGTAGGCGCTTTACATTAAGCTTCCATTCAACTGTGTTACAGATGCTAATGAAATAAATCAAGTTTAAAAAGATTGAAAGAACAAAAACAGTGGCACATAAACCATCTGGAAATGACTGACACCAAACTCAGTGACCCACATAATCCCTGCAGCTGTTCAGTCACAAAACTATGACACATCCCATAATGTGCAGTGCTTCAGACAGTGTGTTGTTTTTTCTGCAGTTGTGCTGATGTTTAAAGTGACATTAGAACCAGTCTGTAACATCTGTCCTTGTTCCTGAGCCTCACACGCTGCTCATCTTCAGATAAATACATTTAAAGTGTGTTGTCTGACAGACTGGACTTTGAAAGCTTATGGCCTTATGTCGGTCGATAAATGTAGCACCAACTATCCTCTTGTGTCTAAACTAGTTTGACCTCTGTTTCAGTGATTTACATGAGTTTACAGCAGAAACAGGGCCAACTATTTATCTGTAAAGTTCCACTTCAAAGGAAAAGGCTCTAAAGATGTGTTTTTATTGTAAATGTTGAGACTGGCTCCAGTTACAGGCTCAGATCGACTGAAGTGATGCAGCATCACAAAAGATGTTTTTGATGCAGAAATGGTGCTTTCACAGTTTAACCCTGTGACTGTCTCACTGCTTTTCAGAAAATCCTCAAAGCTCTGACTTGTCTCAGGACGAAACACAAATTTGTCAGGAAAATACCACAGTTTGTTAACATGATACAGAGTGACTTTATGAGCTGTTTGTTCAAACCCAAGAGTCAGAGAAAAGAAGAGAAGGACCAGTGACTGACCTCAGAGTCTCCAGTCGACAGTTTGGACTCAATAGTCCTTCACACAACTCCTTCATTCCTGAGTCTATTTCTTGGTTTCCCCTCAGGTCTAGTTCTCTCAGAGAGGGACTGGACTTCAGAGCCGACAAAACAACTTCAAAGTGAATCTTTGAGAGTCCACAATCAGAAAGTCTGTGAACACAGTAAGATTAAGTCAAACATTAGAGATGTAAAGATTCTTAGTCGTCCAGGTCACAGAACTACATTTATTCACTATATATATATATATATATATATATATATATATATATACATACACATATACATATACATACTACTACTACTACTGAAAATATATTTGTTAACAGAATAAATACAATTCCCAAAAAGTTGGAACACTGTAGAAATTGTCAATTAAAACAGAATGCAATAGTGTTGTAGTTTCAATTCCCATATATATTTTTTAGAATACAACATAGATAACATACCCAATGTTGAAAGTGAGACATTTTGAAATGTATTGCCAGATATTGGCTCATTTTGGATTTTCTGAGAGCATCACATTCCAAAACAGTTGGGACAGTAATAAGAGGCTGGAAAAGTAAAATGTACATCGGAACAGCTGGAAGACCATTTGGAAACCATTAGGTTAACATGCTTGAGTATAAAAAGAGCTTCTCAGAGTTGCAGTGTCTTTCAGAAGTCAAGATGGACTTTTCCCCAATTTCTGCAGCAAAAAAATATTGGCTCAATATCAGAAAGGAGTTTCTCAGAGAAAAATTGAGTTTGAAGATATCCTAATCTACAGAGCATAAAATCATCCAAAGATTCAGAGAATCTGGAACAATCTCTGTGTATAATATTTTTAATCAAGTTTAAAAATATCAAAAGAACAAAAATAGTGGCACATAAACCATCTGGAAATGATTGACACCAAACTCAGTGACCCACATAATCCCTGCAGCTGTTCAGTCACAAAACTATGACACATCCCATAATGTGCAGTGCTTCAGTTTAATTACAGTATTGTTTAAGGCCCTGAATCAGATATATAATCAGATATATAATATTTAATATATTGTCTTCTTAACAGTTCCTGTTTATAAATAAAGTGGTTATCTACAAGATTAAAGATAATATTCTGTAAATATTTACACAGTACTTACACAGCCTTTCTGCAGTTCCTCACTGCTGGGATCAGTCTCCGTCGTCCTTCAGCTGAAGTGTTGTACTTGTTTAGGTCCAGCTCATCCAGGACCTCCTCTGACATCTGCAGCATGTAGGCCAGAGCTGAACACTGGATCTCAGAGAGCCACTCTGATCTGTTCTCTGACTTCAGGAAGTCCTGGATCTGCTGATGGACCGAGCGGTCGTTTAACTCTGTCAGACAGTGGAAGATGTTGATGCTTCTGTCAGGAGAGATTCTGTCTGTGTTCATCTCCTTCAGGTCGTATATGACTCTTTGTTTTGTCTCTGAGTCGATCTGTGTTGGACCCAGCAGAGCTCCCAGAAGCCTCTGGTTGGACTCCAGAGAGAGGCCGTGAAGGAAGCGCACAAACAGGTCCAGGTGGCCATTTTTACTTTTAAAAGCTTTTTCCAAAGCTTTTTTCAGGAAGAGGTCTAGTGTTGAACCTTGGTCCAAATCTCTCAGATACCTCTTGAGTTCCTCTGTGTTGTTGTTGTTAAAGCAGTGATGAAGGTAAAGCGCAGCCAGAAACTCCTGGACGCTCAAATGAATGAAGCAGTAGACTGATTTGCGGAAGATTACAGTCTCTTGTTTGAAGATGTCTAAACAAAGTCCTGAGTAGACCGAGGCCTCGGTCAGGTCCAGACCCACCTGCTGCAGGTCTTCTTGATAAAACATGATGTGTCCTTTCTGCAGATGTTTAAAGGCCAGCCTCCCCAGCTTCAGAAGGACTTCACAGTCGGCCTGTGTCAGCTGTAGATGAGTGGAATGTTGGTACTTGAGCCTCTTCCTGTGAGTCTGCACCAGCAGGAAGTGTGCGTACATGTCGGTCAGGGTCTGGGGCAGTGGTCCTGTCTGCTCGGTTCCCAACATGTTCTCCAGGACTGTGGCTGTGATCCAGCAGAAGACTGGGATCTGGCACATGATGTGGAGGCTCCTGGACGTCTTGATGTGGGAGAGGACTCTGTCACACAGCTCTTCATCTGTGAACCTCTTCCTGAAGTACTCCTCCTTCTGGGCCTCAGTGAAGCCCCTGACCTCTGTGACCCTGTCCACACACCTCGCAGGGATCTGATTGGCTGCTGCCGGTCGGGAGGTGATCCATATAAGGGCAGAAGGAAGCAGTGTGCCTCTGATGAGGTTTACCAACAGCACGTTGACCTGTGACCTCTGTGTGACCTCAGAAATGACTTGACATTTGTGTAAATCCAGAGGCAGTCTGCTCTCATCGAGGCCGTCGAAGATGAACAGGAGTTTCCTGTCGGCCAGCGTCTCTGCCGTCAGCTTCTGTAGCGTTGGATAGAAAACCTGTATCAGCGTCAGCAGACTGTAGTCCTTCTCTCGGACCAGGTTCAGCTCTCTGAACGACAGGGGCACCACCAGATCCACCTCCTGGTTCTCTAAGCCCTGGGCCCAGTCCAGAGTGAACTTCAGAACCGAGAAGGTCTTTCCCACTCCAGCCACGCCGTTGGTCAGCACCACTCTGATGGGCTTCTGATCGGACGCTAACACTTTAAAGATGTCGTGGCACCTGATTGGAGCGTCGTGGACAGTCTTCTTGGACTGAGTCTCCAGCTGCCTGACCTCATGTTGGGTACTGACCTCTTCACTGACCTCTGTGATGTACAGCTCAGTGTAGATCCTGTTCCGAGCCGTTCTACTTCCTGTTTCAGTTCCTTCAGACACACTTTCACATCTCTGCTGCAGACTTCTCTTAAACTCACCTGGAACAAAAAAGCTTTAAATTAAACTAGTTCTTGTCAGTCTTTCATATTCTATTTATACAAACAACAGTTTTGCAGCTGAAAAATCACTCTTCCAGAGATTGGACACTTTTCCCAGATTACCAGGAAAAGACATATGAATGTGAAATGTGAATCTACAGGAACTAGGGGATCTGTTACAGGAGATACAAGGTGCAAAGGAGGACGGATATCTACTCGGCTTGCTCTATCTGGACACTCCTCCTGGAATTATGCCAATTGTTTACAAGCCTCCCTACAAACTCCAGGAGAAATGGATGTCTCAGGGCTCACAGTATAAAGAGGACAATCAAGGCCATTTTCCACCTTTTGATTATTTCTGTAAGTTAATATGCAAAGAAGCTAAGAAACGTAACAATCCAAGTTCAGAGATGACAACAATAGCTGGGCACAATAGAACCTGGCAGATGCCAAAAAATAGACGACTAGCAGTCAGTCGGTTTTCAATGTGCGTGAGGACAACGGAAGCTACCTCCGTTTTCTGTGGCATAAGGTCAATGATGTTGACAAGGTGGTAATTATCAAATGAAAGTCAACGTGCCATCCCCTGCTTTAGCTGTCAATGGACTGTGCAAAGCCATTCAGGCAGGATTTGTCATGGGCAAGGCAAGACTAGCCCCCCATTTGGAACCCACTATATCAATGCTTGAACTGTGCGCCTCCGGCTTGGCCAGGTTGTTAGACATACAGTTTGACAAAGTTAATTTTTACATGGACAGTAAGGTAGTTCTGGGCTACATCTCCAGTGAATCAAAAAGATTCTACACATATGTCCACAACAGAGTGCAGCGCATTCGTCAGTCCTCAAAGGTAGAACAGTGGCACTATGTACACAAAGAGGAAAACCCAGGAGATCATGCATGGCGCTTGCTGACCTCATCTTAACTAACAAAAACAATTTGATTCACTGGATCTTCCTTCATTCATTTTCCACCTGCTGAGACAAGACAAGAAAGCGATTGAAAAAGTTTGAGGTCGTTGAACCAGACAAGGACTGTGAAATCAGGCAACAGGTAAAAACTTGTGCTACTCACCTCAAAGTGCTCGCCTGTAAATGCTTCGAACGCTTCTCCACCTTAAAGCCCTTTGTCAGAGCAGTAGCATTCCTAGTTCACATTGCAAACTCTTTCAATGGCCTTAACCCAAACAGTGAAAGTAAAGGGTGGCACAGATGTCACTTTCCTTGCACACCAGACCAAATATCTCAAGCAAAACATGTCATTCTCGAACAGACTCAAGAGGCCGACTTTGAAAAACATACATGTTGCCAAACATAGCACTCACAACGGCATTATATTAGTTGGAGGCCGACTCAAACATTGAGACATTAAGACCTTTGAAAAGAGCCCTTTAGTTCTTCTCAAAGTCATGTCTCACTCCTGCTCACTTGCCACTATCACAAGGAGGTCAAGCACCGGGGTTGTCATTTGACAGAAGATGCAATAAGGGCAGCAGGGCTGTGGATATTAGGTGGCAAAAGACTTGTTAACTCTGTAATCCACAAATGCATTATCTGCTGCAAAATTTGTGGAAAACAGGAAGAGCCACGCATAGCAGATCTTCCACCTGAACAGCTAAAAATACGTCCTCACTTTTTTGGGCCTTGGGTAGTAACGTCCAGACATACTAGACAAGCACAAAGTAAGCTGGGCCATCATGTTTAGCTGCATGAGTTTAAGAGCCGTGCATGTTGAGGTGATTGAGTCTCTGGATACGACCAACTGTGTAAACACCCTACGCATCAAAACTTCTCCTGTGGTCTGGTCCTTCTTCAATGGTTTAGCTCAGTGTTCTTTTTCCTCAGAGGCCCTGCCAAAAAACTCTTATCTGATCATGGCACTAACTTCAAGTATTTTTCATAAGTATTTCATGATTATTTGTTAGTTTAGTTAAAATATATTACTGAATATTGCTACTTCCGGGGGCATTTCCGGTTTTTGTTTTTTCACGGGAAACAGACTCATGGGTAAGCTGGCATGATGTGAATCATCAATCTGCTGCTACCTTGAAGCACTTTGAAGGCAATGCCGTAAATGTGTAAGATAGGTGTTTAGACATCTATATTTTGTCATTGTTAGGCTAAAATTTGAGGTATATCAAGTGGATAAATAAATGCACTTTATTTTATGTAACATTCAGCTCAATTTTCTGAGAACATGTTATAAAAGTTCTGCAGTTTTCACCATCTGGAGAGGGAAATAAATGCATCAAAAAAAAAAAAAAAGCATGATCTGACTTCTTTTCAGGTTGTCTCAGAAGCTGTTTACAAGGAACACTGGTCAGGAAAACACAACAGTCCTGTTGAAGCTGATTTAAGTTCACAGGACAACGTTACAACACAATCCTTCAATAAAACTGTCAGATCATGTGACTTTGCTCACAGACACCTTGACCTGACAGACACTAGTGTCCGCAACAGAAAACCTAAAAGCTTTCAAGTTCTTTCTAGTACTGTCCACACTTTGCTAACAAACAACTGCACAACGTCACTAAAAAGAGGAGACAGCTGTACTTCATGTTCCACAGACGACTAAAACACAGGGCGCTTTTACAATAATAATTTTGTGAATAAACCAAAGAATGAGCTCCCTGTGAGGAAGACTGGTCACGAGAAAGATCAATCAATTATTGTCAAGGGCTTTAAAAATATAATTTAAAACTTTAGAATAGTGGCAATAGAGGAGCTGTGCTTCAGTCTGAACTCTGACCTTATGGAGTTAGAACCAGACGCACTTTATTAACGAAAAACTCAAGCCTTTGCCACAACAGAGAGTTTTGAAACAGGTCGATGTTCATTTAAAAAGACTGGACCTGCAGCTTTCACTGGTGGAATCAGGAGGAGTTTTATTAGTGACCAGAGTCATGTTAAATACAACACAGTGGCTGCAGGGTTTTCTGAAGAATGAATGGTCTTACTGAGAGTGTAGTCCAGTCTTGGTCTTTGTCCACACTGGGGACAGGGCTGAGGTGAACCAGACTGGTCCCAGTTTGAAGAGAGACACTGTCTGCAGAAGCAGTGTCCACAGCTGGTAGAGACTGGATCAGTCAGGACGCTCTGACACAGACCACAGGACGATGGGCCGTCACCAGGACTCTCTCTGTGGACATCAACACATTCATTAAAACAGCTTTACAAAGGTCACAGCCTGGTCCCTGCTTTTGGACATAAATACTGACCCCTCCTTTTGACCTGTTTCTGGAAATGGAGCCATTAATGAAACTAACTCATTTGACTGGAGTCATGTTCTGTCTCATCCTCTCACTTTAAATCTGAGCTCAAATGAAGACACTAGAAGTGAGTTATTACTGACAGATAAAAACAGCTGACAATAAACAGGACAGTCTTCCTTTGGGCTGAATGTGTCCTGTCACCATTTTTACTCAGTTTTCATTTTAAACAGAGATGGTTCAGTGAATATATCTGCACTGATCAGCTGCTGATGAAGACAATATAAATGATATTAGTGCATCACTTACAGTCGACTCTGTGGAGCTCCAGGTTCGCCTGTTCAATTTCTCATTTATGAAAGAATCTAATCAACCAATCACATGGCAGTTGCATTTAGGGGTGTGGTCCTGGTCAAGACAATCTCCTGAACTCCAAACTAAATGTCAGAATGGGAAAGAAAGGTGATTTAAGCAATTTTGAGCGTGGCATGGTTGTTGGTGCCAGACGGGCCGGTCTGAGCATTTCACAATCTGCTCAGTTAATGGGATTTTCACACACAACCATTTCTAGGGTTTACAAAGAATGGTTTGAAAAGGCAAAAACGTCCAGTATGCAGCAGTCCTGTGGGCGAAAATGCCTTGTTGATGCTAGAGGTCAGAGGAGAATGGGCTGACTGATTCAAGCTGATAGAAGAGACACTTTGACTGAAATAATCACTCGTTACAACCGATGTATGCAGCAAAGCGTTTGTGACGCCACAACACGCACAACCTTGAGGCGGATGGGCTACAACAGCAGAAGCACCGGGTACCACTCATCTCCACTACAAATAGGAAAAAGAGGCTATAATTTGCACGTGCTCACCAAAATTGGACAGTTGAAGACTGGAAAAATGTTGCCTGGTCTGATGAGTCTCAATTTTCTGTTAATTTTTTATTAATACGTCGGTTTATGCTATCTAATAACTATTGTATTTATATGCAGTAAAAGCCAAGTTACAGTTGCCCTGTTGTAACGACAACATGGCAACTGTAACAGCTTTAATCCACTAAAAAGACCTGGTCTGGTCCTGGTCTGGCCAAATAATCCAGCCACGTCCTTTTCATTTATTAATTAGTGTTAATGACATATGCTATTGACGTTTTGGGAGAAATAAAGCAGTAAAAAACGTGATTCAGTTGTGGTCTCTGTTTAATGCCACCCCCTTATTGATGCCGTTTTAATCACAGGTTAGCAAAATACAGCAATATACCGCTGTCCACCAGAGGGCAGGCTCCAAAAGAGGAAACATAAGGAGAAACCCAATGGCGACTTTACAAGTATAAAATTCATGTCCACAGCCTGGTACAAAAGAGGGCTCCAGTCTCTAAAGCTAAGTTTTTACTACGTGACAACTCTTGATTATTATGTCCATTTATGCTATCTGAAAAATATTGTTTTACTATGCAGTAAAAGCCGAAAAGCCCGGATGTAACTGCCATTTTATTGCCCTGTTGTAACGACAATATTGGTGAATAGGGGGACAATGGGCGGATTAAAGAACATTTTTTTTAGAATCTATGGTCTAAGCCCTAATGAAAGAAAAGACGAAAAACAGCTAAAGGCTAAAACATGTTTCTTGCATACACAGCCGCTTCGGAGGTAGACGGAGCAGAGCTCGCGAACGAGCTAAGACCAGAGCGTCAGCTACAAGGAACCAGAGAGAGAGGGGGACTTACCAGTAGGCCTACTGTATTTATAGGCTACAGAAAGCCCCCAAGACTAATTTACTAATGCAATAGAATAAATAGGGAACATTTCAGGGCAGTCCAAAGGAGTTTGGACATTTCTTAAGCTTATGACTGATTTCAGATTCAACATCTGTCTCCTTCTAAAGCCTTTTTCAGACATGTCTCCAGAGGACGTCAGGAGACATGAGCCTGTGTCACTCTGGGACATCGTCCTATTTTAAAGCCTCCACATAGACCAGTCGCTCTTCAGAGACACACAGCTGGACACTGGAGACACTCTCTGTTTGTGACACTCGTCTCTAAAACAACAGGATTTATTGTACAGTGTGTGTTAATAAGCAGCAGTGAGCACTTCCTCTGACTCTGTTCTGTTCAGAAAACACACACTTTACAGTTTCCTTCAGACACAATATTCTTATTTTTGGGCCTGAGCCTCAGTTAAAGCAGTGGCTCCATGAATGTGTCCTGTGCTGTATCAGGTCAACCACAGTGTTCTTAAATCAAACACAAACAGCTGATGATGCTACTCACTGTGTTGGAGCGGGCCCTGGCTCGCTGCTGCCATCTGGAGGTTCCTTCATGAACACACCTCTCTCTTTATAATGGCTCTGTGAAGACTGGGCCTCCTCTTCGTCCACACTGACATTATTCATGTTCTGTCTCAGTCTGAAAGGTGAACGAGTCAAACACAGTGAGCTCTGATCATTTTAATAAAGCACCTTATGAATAATTATCACATGGAGCTGGAGCCAGATGTTTCTAATGTGATTGATTCTTGTCTTTATTTCATGTTAATGTTTAGATGTTGCTCTTAAACCTCTCCAGATGGGCCTCTGCCTTTATTCAGGAGAACTGTTCATATTTGGGCCTGTGAAGGCCTCTGGGTAAAGTCTCCACAGTCCTCCAGAATCTGTTCTGATCTGAAGCTTTCTCACCTCGTTTTAGCCTTTTCTGCCCAAAACAAACTGGTTCATCATTTTCTCTAGAATTCTGAACATTGTTTATGGGACCAACACCGTTTTCCTTCTTAACCCAAAAGATATCAATTTTTAAAAACGTATGTATGTGTTCCTAAGGCCAAAATGTTTTTTTTTTCTGAAGACTGCTGTAAAAACAATATACCTATATTTTTAATAAGTCACTCATTTAAAACTATTTGAAACTACTAGCCTAAAAATAACTATCAATAAAAATGTTACCCCTTTATATGCAATTATGTTGATGTAGCCCAGTGGTAAACTTGGGCATAATAGTATAGCATAATGGGATTGGGTGGTTTATGATTAATCCAACCTACTCTATGAGTGTATACATTTTATTAAAAGATAAGCATTTATTTACTTTGTGTAGATAATTGAGGATCAGTAGGTTGGGAACACATATTAAGTTGTTTTATATATTATTTGGATAAGTAATATTAGTAAATGGTTCAATGTAGTGAATTGTTATTATTTCATTGTGTTTAATGTTATATAGTTTACCGTGTTTAGAGGAAAGCACGAGATAAAGGAAGGGGGGGAAGAGTTTTGGGGAGACAGAAGGAGGGAGACACGGGAGGAGAAGGCATGGACAGAGGTGTGCACATGGAACGCTCATGCGTGTGCGGGAAGGAAAGACAATAAAAAGAAAGTAAAAGTAATTTTGCTTAAACCTTTAGTTAGATTAGTTGTGGATGTAATCCAGGAGTGATATTAAGACTGAGGCCAGAGAGACGGGGAAAAGGGAGTTTAATGTAGCCATGCTAACGGACGACTAGCAAGGACTTACTAAGTAAGCAGGTGTTTCTAGCACAATGCTCTGAAGCATTTGAAGTCATGTTTTATGTCTTTCACAAGTTTACTGGATATATTTCAACGCACTCAATGTTTTATTGAAAATGTTGCAACGCACTCAATGTTTCTAAGGACTCACAGGCCTGCAACGAGGTTTTCGGACATTAGCATCGGTACCGTGAGTAGCATTGAACACGTGTGCTTGTGTGTGTGAACGGGCGCCGCCATCTTAGGTTTAGGCAACGTGCTATATTTTAGTTGATTTGGATGATTATTGTAAAGCTTTATGTTGGGTTATTGGTTTGTATTGTGGGTAATATTGGGAGTTTGGGAATGTTCTAATGTGTTTTACCTTTTTAATGTGTTTCATTAAATGAGGAACTACTTTTTGGTTCTTGTTACATAGACAGTATCTTTGGGTCTCATTTATTTAGCTAAAGCTAGGATAAACTGGTTATACAAAATAGTATACACCTATTAGGTGCACCTTAGTGGTATCCACCTAATTAAAAAAAAAAAAAGAACCCAAGCACCCCCATTCTAGTGAGTAACCCACGGAGTGGCAGCACGGGTGCTACATTAACATAATTCCATGTTTTTTATACCAAAAAAAAAAAAATCTTTAAAAACATTTGAACTAACAGTTGATTGTTATTATTATTGTTGTTGGTGTTGTTGTTGGTAGTAGTAGTAATAGTAGTAGAGGTATTGGGCCCTGAAATGGGTCGAAGATTGGCATCAATAATAATTTTGATGCATTATTTATTTTGCAATTTCAGATTAAAGATAATAATCTCAGCCTATAATGTGACATGAGAATATTTCAGTAGGATTTATTTTCTTCGTAAATGTAAATTGAAGTTTTTTTTTTTTTTTGTGGTCTCAAATAAAATATGTTAAAAACAGAAGATCAGTTTGAACCAGAAGAAAACATAATAGAAAGCTGAACATTGAATGATATTCTGCATGATGAGCTCAGGGACTGTGCAGACCAGCTCTGTGAGGTGCTCATAAACATCTTTAACCTGAGCATCAGCCTGGAGAAAGTCCCAGTCCTGTGGAAGACCTCTTGTGTTGTTCTGGTTCACCCTCACAACATGGTGAGCACAGCCATAGACCCACTGGAGCACTGCACCATTGGGCGCTGACTCACCTGGAGACTGCTAGGAGCACTGTGAAAGTCATGTTTTTATACTTCTCAACCAGCCGGTGCTGGAGGGGGCGGGTGTGGACGGACACCTGGCTGCATGGACCATCGACTACCTCGGCACCAGGCAACAATACGTGAGGCTGCGCCACTGAGTCTGAGGTGGTGGTCTTCAGCAGTGGGGCCCCTCCGGGAACAGTAACCTCACCGTTCCTCTTCACACTCTACACTTTGGACTTCACTTACAACACCAGCAGCTGTCACCTCTAGAAGTTCCCCGATGATCTCTGTGTTGGAGGGGAACAACCTGGAGAACAGGTTCATTATGGAGTCTCTGAGGAGACTGAGGTCCTTCTGAGGTCCTTCTGAGGAGACTGAGGGCCTTCTGAGGAGACTGAGGGCCTTCTGAGGAGACTGAGGGCCTTCTGAGGAGACTGAGGGCCTTCTGAGGAGACTGAGGTCCTTCTGAGGAGCCTGAAGTCCTTCTGAGGAGACTGAGGGCCTTCTGAGGAGACTGAGGGCCTTCTGAGGAGACTGAGGTCATTCTGAGGAGACTGAGGTCCTTCTGAGGAGCCTGAAGTCCTTCTGAGGAGACTGAGGTCCTTCTGAGGAGACTGAGGTCCTTCTGAGGAGACTGAGGTCCTTCTGAGGAGACTGAGGGCCTTCTGAGGAGACTGAGGGCCTTCTGAGGAGACTGAGGGCCTTCTGAGGAGACTGAGGGCCTTCTGAGGAGACTGAGGTCTTTTGGAGTGTACAGGCTTTTTAAGGGCTGTGGTAGCCTCCACTATCCATTACACGTTTGTCTCCTGGGGTGCGGGCAGCACGGACCAAGACAGGAAAAAGCTGAACAAGTGACAGCATAGTGAGTGTTGCAGTGTTTGTAGGAGACCAAAATGTATCTGCTGCTTCATCCATCTCACATCCACTATCATCTTCTGATGAGTCTTCCGATGGGTGCATGGTCATTTAAAAGCTTCCTATGTGCTAAAATATCATATCCAAAATGACTACTCCCATACTACTGCACATACAACGTGGCTGCAGAGCACCTAAATACCAAAGACTGTAGAAAATATGGACGTTTTCTGCCCATTGCTACCCTATTTACCGACATTGTCGTTACAACAGGGCAATAAAATGTCAGTTACATCCGGGCTTTTCGGCTTTTACTGCATAGTAAAACAATAGTTATTAGATAGCATAAACGGACGTATTATTTAAAAATGTACCCCCGCCCCCCAGAGTTGTCATGTAATGAAAATCTAGCTCTAGAGACCGGATCCATCTTTTAAACCAGAATGTAAACATAATTTTTACACTTGTAAAGTGTCCATTGGGTTTCTCCTTATAGTCCTGTGCTGGACGGCGGTATACTGCTTTATATCGCTGTATGGTGGCACCCTTTCTCGAGGACCCTTTAAGGGGTTCCATGAGATGGCTTGCTAAATACACAACCTCAGTGAGAACTAAACAAAGTCCAGTTTTGTTTTTGTTCTTGCAACTCATTGATTTAATGATTATTTGTTTAAAACGCTGACTGTGGCCTTCAGAGAGATTGGGCTTTTTTTTGCATACTATAGCATTTTAGGCTAATTTAAGGAACTGAAATAAAAAATTAAATTTATGAAAAATTATTATTCTCTGGAAAATTTGGCAAAATATATTCAACATAGTCAAAGTTGCTTGAAATTAAAAATCAGAATGGCACAAAATGACCCTAAGATCTTTTAAGGGTTAAAATCAAACAAACTCTAAATGTAATGAAACTGTTTACTGAGACTGCTGAGACTCTTGACTGCTGACAAGACACTTGATCACATCTACTCTACAGTTAAATAGTTTATTTTATGAGGTGTGTTTTAGAAATAAACCAGTGTTGAGTTAAACACTGGCTTTGAAACAGGAGAGCATCCCTAAAAATGAGTCCTTATAGGAGTTTTATCAAACAAATAAAGCCTCTATAAAGTCTGTATTTAGCTCAGTCTTTGCTCTAAACATCAGGTTTAAGTCTCTGTAAAAAAGCACACTGAACAGCTTTAATAAAGTCAAAGACACTAACGTCACACTCACCTCCTCACACCAGGACACAGCAAAATGTGGTCTTTCTGAACACTTTGACTGTCATGTGAGAGTAGCTCCTCCCCTCTCATGTGATCAGTCTGAGTGAAACTAATCCAGGACTAAACCAGGACTAAACCAGGTTTAAACCAAGACTTAATTGAATTGAGCATAGACTGTACAGATTCTTTGTAAATGTAACTGCTTCTTCCTACTGTAGGAGTTGATCATCAGCAGTCATTCACAGAGAAGTGGTAAAAAACAGTTTTCACAGCTTCTGGATCTGCAGGCTCTTTTCTGTCCTCAGCTGTTCTCTGCAGTGCATCTGAGGCAACACTAGGAGACGATGTTGCACCAAAAATGTTTTCCATCATTCTGTATTCTGTAACTCAAGGATCACGTATTGTTTGTTTGCGTAGCTTTGCAATTTAAGGCTAATTTAAGGAACTGAAACAAAAATTTACATTACAACAAAACATTTATGAAAAATGATTATTCTCTGGAAAATTTGGCAATATTCATTCAACACAGGCAAAGTGGCTTGAAATTAATCAGAATGGCACAAAATGTCCCTAAGATCTCTTAAGGGTTAAAATCTAGACAAACTCTTAAAATGTGATGAAACTTTTCAGACTGCTGACAAGACACTTTAATACCTCATTAAGAATATGATCATCTGTAGGTTTTATTCCGAAATGACACATACTATAAAAAGAAAGTTTTAAGTAAAAGCATCTGGACTCTGTTTTCAAAGTGAAGACTTTTCGGCTCTAATTCCAAAAGACTTTATCAATTCTGAGTCTCTTGGAATTAGAGACGATGCTTTTACTTAAACCTTTATTTTCAAGATGTCCGGGATGACTGAGAACCTTCAAAGACATGTTACATACTCTACAGTTAAAGAGTTTATTTTATGAGGTGTGTATTAGAAATAAACCAGTATGAGTTAAACACTGGCTTTGAAACACTTACTTGATCAAATAAATAAAGCCTTTATATAAAGTCTGTATTTATGTCAGTCTTTGCGCTAAACATCAGGTTTAAGTCTCTGTAACAGTCCACACTGAGACAACAGTTTTAATAAAGAACACTAATGTCACACTCACCTCCTCACACCAGGACACAGCAAAATGCAGTCTTTCTGAACACTTTCACTTTGACTGTTATGTGAGAGTAGCTCCTCCCCTCTCATGTGATCAGTCTAAATGAAACTAATCTTTTCACAGCTTCTGGAACTGCAGGCTCTTATCTGTCCTCAGCTGTTCTCTGCAGTGCATCTGAGGCAACACTATGAGACGATGTTGCATCAAAAATGTGTTCCATCATTCTGTATTCTGTTAAGGGTGTGTCTAAATCAGATGCAGAACTATAATCTACAGACAAACTAAATCATGACTAAACCAAAGCCTGTCAAACAACAACTAAAAGGTACATCAGAGGAACTTTATAGTCACTGATTTTTAATGACAATAATCTAATATAATATAAAACATTATAATACAGGACTGTACGATGGTTGGCCTGTAACTATAATACACTACTTTCTTATCACTTATTACTGTAAACATGCATGTTGTCTTCTCACATTTTCACATAAACTTTAATACTTACTGGCCACGGTTACTCGCTAATTTATGTTTTTATAAAGGGTTTTACAAGGTTGTGGTCTCACTTTCTAAAGCTTCTTTTCTGCACTGCACAGCTGGACTTCATTATCACTTAAGCCTGATCCCCAAACAACACAGGGTTTATATAAATAAACTTTTGATTTAACTAGAGATACTTACTCCTTGTACATTAGCGCGATCCAATTCCTCAAGAAATTGACATTTGACTAAAACTAGAGTTGGGTTTAAAGTTATTCCACGTGATACACTCAGACCAGCATTAATCTTGCCCTGTACTTAGTCTGTGTTGTGGCCTTGGTCTTTGTCTTAGATTGTGTTCACATTTACAATCCACTTTAGTTTGCACTAAATGAAAAAACTAACTTTTTAGCTTAGTCCATCAAGAAAAAGACCCAGTCCAGTGAGCATTCACAGCCAACAACAAATAAAATGCCTTTATTCACGAAACGCAGTAGAGCAGGGGTGGGGCCACATGCGGCCCTTTGGGCTATTTAATCTGGTCCGCCAAACATTTACTAATATTTTATTGATGATTTAAAACTCCATATATTTTTCCTTTTCCTTTAATACCCTATAGTGATCAGTTGATTCGACTCTGACATTGATCAAACAAGAACAAGGTTTTCCTAAAGCTAGCATCTCTTCTCTCAACGCGAGAACTTAGGAGAATGCAGCTGTGACTGTGACATTGAATATACTGTGTTTTTGGTTTTCCTCATACAGGAGTTCAAACTTTAACTTTAGGCTGCTATTGGCCCGAAAGCTATCAAGTAATTTTACCTTCTCAGTGCTCTACAATTGCCCTCTTTGGATTTTATTTAGTCTGACAATGTTGTTTCTGTTCTTTTTGTTTTCCATTCGTAGGAAGTAATGTTTGTCACCAATTTTTGAAGCTCTTTCTGTTTGGGCTTGTCTATGGTCCGCTCAAGGATCACACTTTAATCGAACAGTATCAGAGTTCAGTTAAAGCGCCACTGTTTTTAAGTTTTGGCATCATTACATCCTTTTTGCCCATTACGATGTATGACAATACATTGAATAACTTTACAGTAGTAAGTCATTTTGAAAAAACAATGTGATTTTGGACTAGTTTTTGGTGCACTTATACTTTATGCTACCTTGTGGTTTGTGTACAGAATGTACAGAAGAGGGGAGTGACTGCAGCCTTGGGGAGAACCAGAAGAGGCATAAAGCACATCAGATAAAATACCATTCACTCTAACACACTGCTTTCCACAAACATTGTGCCCAAAAGCTTACTGTTGGACATACGTTTTCAAACTCTTGGGTGATGAGTTGTTCAGAGCATTCTTGCAGTCAACTGACAGCATGTCCCAGTCACATCAGTTAAGTCAGGGCTTTAAGGAGTCCGAGGTTGAACTGGACAGTCTGACATCCAGAGAAACGGTCTACAAACTGACCCTGACCATGGCCAAAACCCCTCTGATGAATTGACCCTAACCGGGGGGTTGATGAGGACCCTGCAGTCATAACCAGGGAGGGGAGGGTCAGTAAAAAAAGTAAAAATCGCCTAATTGAAACTACAGCTCAGAAGCCCCTGGGCTTAAAGGAATTAGCTGATGCCTTCAGGAAAAGATCAGTCATTTTTTTTACTTAATTTCAAGTGGAAAGTAAATCTTTGTTTTTGTTTTTATGATACATGGTGTGATTGTCTTCTACATTATGTGATGTATTAGCAAGGAGTTTGTTTGGTGTAAAAAGCATTATAGTATTCTAGGAGGGACTAAGGCCGGACTTTTTGTCTGCTTAGAGCTTCTCTTGCTTAGTTTCAAGGGTTGGTCCGATATGGATTTTGGTGAAGGGGTAGATATTGTTTTCACCAAAATTACTTTCTTAAATGTTGTCCTGTCACTTTTGTATATGAGGTTATATGGGAATATGGTTTCCTCTCAGGTGCTACGAGGAATGCAGAGGAAAGACATGCCCGCGTCCCTGTGTGTGACTCATTATTCAAACTAAGACACAATGCAGATTTTTACCTGACGCTGAGCAGCAAAATCCCTCCTGCAACACATAACCATCACAAATAAAGAGTACAGTATTTAAAAAAAAACACTTATTGCACTTGTCTTGAGCTGATTGAACCTAATTAAAGTAAATCAATAGTAAAAATACAAATAGAAATGAGCAACAAATGCTAACTGAAACATCCAGTCTAATCTGTGGGTCAGTCACTTTCATTGATTCTTCCACCAAGCGTTAGAATTTAGATTTTTGCAGCTCTGTATCCGATTGTATTTCCCACTGCACTACTGACACCAAAACAGGCGGAGCTTTAGGAAGTGTAGCCTTTGGGACAGTCTTCTGCACAGAAGTCCACATCATTCATTTTTAGTTACAGTCCAGCTGAATGACAGGATGTTTAAAAGTGCTTACCTGCTTTATCAGTGTCATAATCAGTGTCACGGTTTATGACATGAAGTCTCACCTTTTTGACCTGGTTATAATTTTAACTCTGATACAAAGGCTGCTGCTTGTTAAAGTGAACACCTGGGAGGCTAAACTAGAGTTAACCAACGATTGGTCAGTTCAGTTGTTACTCAAATATTCCTTTCCTTTGTTCTTTATTCAGATTGTGGAGCTGTAATCTGTTGTTTTGCATCAGAATAGTTCAGATGAGATGCAGGTTCTTACAGATGTTTCTGAAACTCATAATCTTACACCTCATTCTTGCTGGACCTTCCTTCAATTCTGTCCAAAGAATGGTCCACTGAAGCTTTTACAGCTGAGGTTTTGTCTCGGTTTAAACAGATAGAGCCAGTTTCATCAGGTTTACTTCAGGCCAGGAGCAGGAGACCGACAGAGCAGAAGCCCCATCGGTCATTATTGCAGTAGCTACAGTTATCTCAGATGATGCCTAAATTGTGGCCACCGCAGGAAAAAGTTCACCCGCCTCTCGCCATGTGACTCAAACTAAAAAGAGCAGCTGCTTTGCACTCATGTGTCATCTTACTGTTGCAATAAATGGTGATGAATGCAAAACATCTCTACCTCAATTGTTCTTATCCAGATTTAAAAAAAACTGCTGTTAGTCAAACAGCTCTGCAGTGCAGTCCTCGTGTAACAGAACCTCTCTGTTTTTGACAAAGGCATTGTTGTAAATGCTTCAGAGCAGAATCAGAGCACGTCAAACCTGTTTTATTGTCCTGTTTGTGCAGAGCCACACTGAGCTGATGCAGCGAGTGAGCAGCAAAAGCACATCTGAAACGAGGGCCTGAGAAACACCAACGTATCTGGAGCAAATTAAGCTCAAGTGTAGTGCTCCTCATTCTGCAATAATTATTAATTCATTTGATTGGGACAGTGCATGTTAATGAACAACATGTAAACATGCCAGAACGTAGCCTCAGTCTAATTTACATCTGTTGTCCCAATATTCTCACACATTCATTCACCAGAGCTGTCTCTGTAGGCAAGGTGTGTTCAGTGTCTTGCCTAATGCCTTGCCTTTATGTGTAAGACAAAGTAAATACTCCTCATTAATGTAAGATTTGTGCCTCATGAGTAACTCTGGTCACTGGACTCAGACTAGTCTTTGGTAACTTAAACCTTTCACCAGTCTGGTCTTTGTTGGTTTAATGTCGTTCTAAACCATGGTAGTTACGAGTTGCTCACCTGTTAGCGACATTTTCATTTAGAAGACAAGTTTATCCAACTTAAGTGTCTTGCCCAAGGACACAACAACAGTATGAACTGTGGGGAGAGCGGGAATGGAACTGCCTACCTTACGGATGAAGGACGACCACTCTACCACTGAGCCACTGCGTCCTACAGATGGAAAGTAGCTTGTAGCCAACTCTGGTATAAAGCATCTCTTTTCGTCTGAGAATAATGCATTTAACAGAAAAGTCCTTCCCTCAAACTAAAACCTGTTCAAATCCAACTAAAGAAAAGACACCAGTTTCTTATGAAAAAAAAATGCCCAAAAGGTTTTTATTTTTTTAACATCTGAAAGTTGATTTAAAAAGGAACAGTTTGAATGATTCCATGGCAAGGGTTGCTTTTTTTTTTACAGCAGAGTACAACTTAAATAAATACAATTTTCTAATAAAAGTATTAAACATTATATTACAGCCGTCTTTGAAGCTGGAGCAGGTAGTGGTCCGACCCAAGCAGGATTTGAAAATTATCCATGAGTCTGCTTTCAGTGAGTCTTGGTCTTGGTCCTGGTCCTGGCCCGGTCTTGGTTGTGGTTCCAGCACCAGCAGAGGGACTGAGGGTCATACCTCGTGGAAGTTGGCTGAGCAGGGCGTTCTGTTGACGCCACGCCATCGTTCCACCTTCTTTATGAACTCAACCACGACGCAAACGGACGACGTGAGTCCGAGCAGGAACAGCAGGTCTGAGGAGAGGAGTCGGAGAGCAAGAGGCTGACATGAAACTACAAGAGGTGAGGTCTGAAGCTTAAACAAAACTCGTATGAAAGTCATGTCGCGTCTCCATTGATTCCATTGAATTGATTTAAATTGTCTCATGATTTTGACCCCGTCTTCAACAAACAAATGAACAAAACATTCTCTCAAAGTAAACCCTTAAACTCCCTGCAACACCGGGTCTGGACCTCAGTCTTTATAAGATTCAGAGCACGGCCCTGAACCAGAAGCTGAGCTAAAATGATAAAAATGGAGAAGTAAACATTAAAGAGAGTTTTCTGACCAAAGATGCTGAGGCTCTCAGTTTGGAAGACTCTCTGAAGCGGAGGGAAGTACACCACCAGCAGCTGCCCAAAGATGGAGGCCAGGACGGCGAAACAGAACGCCCTGTTACTGCACAGGCCCAGCTCGTGCACCAGCCGCGTCTGCAACAAACAGAGAACAGTGAGGTAGCACCACAAACTGCACAGTGAGGAAGCACCACAGACTGAGCACAATAAGGAAACGCCACAGACCGAGCACAGTGAGGAAGTACCACAGACTGAGCACAATAAGGAAACGCCACAGAACGAGCACAGTGAGGAAGTACCACAGACTGAGCACAATAAGGAAGCACCACAAACAGAGCACAGTGACAACTATGGATTAACGACTAATAGTGAGAAAAATAAAATAATCAGGGTTAATATCTGTTTCAGGCTTTTATTAACATGTAATTGATCTGTTGGAAGCGTTGTCAGGACTTTCTCTGGCTCGAAAAAAACAAAATGATCAAAGAAAATAATGAAATGTACAACAAATAACACGAGAAATTAACACAAGTCAAAGGAAAGTGACTGGGATAATGTATCAACACAAGGCGTACATATAAATGAAGTTGAATAAAATTTATTTACTTATTTTTTGTTTAAATAAAGTTTTTCTTTAAATTTTAGGCAATTTATTTACGTAGTTTGTAATTATTTGTCAAAACACAGAATAATTTTTTTTTTTAAAAAGGCATTTGAAAGAATGTAATAATGAGAGTGAATGAATGAAAAGGTTTACCTGAGACCGAGAGCTCAGGGCGTTGAACATGTCAAAAAACACAAAGCAGGTGAAGGTCATGGTGGTGTCTCGAGGAGTGACCATGTTGTCCTGCAACTGAACACAGACATGACTCATTTAACACGGAGCAGGACCAGACCCAGGACCAGGAACCAAGACCAAGACCAGAGGCGATGAGTTACCTCTCTCCAAAAGACGAACAGCGTCCCACTCACGATGATGAGCGCCGACACCAGAACTTTGACGATGAGGCTGCGGGTGATGATGGAGTCCCGGACGTTTCGAGGAGGTTTCCTGATGACATCAGGGTCCACAGGCTCCAACCCTAAACTGCAAGCACACGGACACATTTTTTTAGAACTAGGAAGAATAAAACTGCTGAAATGACGGAGCGGAAGTCGTCTGCGTAGAGTGTACTTACAACTGCAGAGTGCTACAGCCAGGTCAAAGAACAAGGGGCCCCTACTGAATGTGGGTGTAGTGTGTGTGTGTGAGGACTGTATTTCCCTTGATGCCTCAGTACCTCTGGGCCGGTGGACCGTCCATGATGACGTTGATCCAGAGGATCTGCATGGCGTTCAGAGGATTGGGTAAGTTCATCAGAGTCGCCAAGGAAATGAGTAACAGTGCTGCGATGCTCCTGTGGAACACACACACACACACACACACACACACACACACACACACACACACACACACACACACACACACACACACACACACACACACACACACACACACACACACACCCACCAGGGGGAGACAGAGAGGCAGGCTGTTAATGAGGATAACAGGAAAAGTCCAGTAAAGTATAATTTCCACATTAGTCTGTTTGGTTCATGTAATTAAAGACTCCCTACTTTTTCCTAGAGTTCATTTTCCAGACCCTTTTAAAGACCTTTTCCTGAAATTTATGAACAAGAATTACCTTTATTTCATCAGAGGTGAGCTATGAAAAAGTTTTGGGAGGATCATAAGCTAGTTCTAAGAAAAACTGAGGTAATTTAAAACCTTCAGACTCCTCAGACCGTTTCCAGGAGCTGAATTTCCAGGCCTTTTCAGTCCGTTCCAGGACTTCTTGTGTTCATATTGTACCTGTTCCAACCTGTTTCCTGTGGATGCTGCAGGATTGGGTTCAGAAGCTAAAGCCGGTTCTGAGAAAGTGTTGTGTGTTTACAGTTGATAGGATCAGATAAACTACAGCTGAACTGATAGTGATTCAGCTGAATTCACTCTAAAACTGAATAAAATCCCTCTAAAACCAGGCTGTGTTGGGCGTACGTGCTGAGCTGGAAGCAGACAAAGTTCTTAATGTTGTTGTAGATGCCCTTTCCCTCCTCGATGGCCGACCTGCAAAAAACAAGACAAAAAACAGTTTAGAACAAGCGTCTAATCCACCCAGGCTCGGGTGCATTTAGAACAGTTTACTTTGAACAATTTGTTTTAGACCAGGGTTCCTGCACAGTTTAAGACCTTTTTAAAGATTTCAACTTTTCTCATTTAAGGATCCAAAAGAGTTCAAACTGAGTGCTTTAGAGAAAAGACTTTTATTATAAAAACATTTATTATAAGTTCAACAGATGCTGCTGAAAATAAACAAACATAATACACAACCATACAACCATCACAAGTCTGGCCTTAAGGCTGCTCCAATCGATCGACCGCTGACAGAACAGGACTAGACCAGGACTACATCGGGAATACACCAGGACTAGACTGGGCCTACACCAAGTATAGATCAGGTCTAGAACAGGTCTACACCAAGACTAGACCAAAACCTAGACCAGGACTACACCTAGACTACACTTTTATTCCTGTAAAGCACTTTGAGTTACCCAGTGTATGAATTGGGCTATATAAATAAACTTGCCTTGCCTTAAACTAGGACTACATCGGGACTACACCGGAACTAGACCAGGACTCACATGATGGTCTGGAAGTCGTCGTCCACCAGGATCATGTCGGCGGCCTCTTTACAGACATCGGTGCCAGTTTGACCCATGGCCACTCCGATGTCTGCTGCTCTCAGAGCCACAGCATCGTTCACTCCGTCTCCAGTCATTGCCACCACCGCTCCCAGGTTCTGCAGGGACTAAACCAGGACAAAACCAGTGTGAACCAGGTCAGGACCAGGACAAAACCAGTGTGAACCAGGTCAAGACCAGGTCTGGAGCCTTACCTTGACGATCTTGAGTTTGTGTCTTGGGCTGGCTCTGTAGAACACAGCGATCTGCAGAAGAGAGCCAAGGTCAGTTTAGTGAAAGAATCTGTGAAGCTAGAAACCCAGATATCTGTGTTTGTGACTCGTGATAACAGTATTTTAATTCTCCTCCCAAAGGTCAAATGTTTAAAAACTGTGGCTAAAACAGAGCAGTTTATATCTTCGCTGACATCACAACTGTTGACGTTGACCTTTTCTGTTCTGAACCGAACTGCACCTAGAGGAGTTCTTTGTCGTACATAGATATTATAGACGTTGATATTAAAGTATAAAATAAAGTGTCTCACTCTGGGAACCATGTCGGACAGCTGCTGCAGGTCCAGCTGGTCCACCTCGTCTCCGGACAAACTCTGGCAGCCTTTAGAGTAAAGACCCAGACGACTCGCTGAGGACACAGAGAACTGAGGTTAGGGTTGTTGTAGAGAGGTTTTTGCTGGACCAGAACAGGTTTTGGTCAGACCTATAGACACGGCCGTCTCCTGAGAGTCTCCTGTGATCATTTTGACGGCGACTCCCGAGCTAATCAGTGTTGACACGGCCTCCTTCACTCCAGAGCGAGGAGGGTCTATCATCCCAACGAGCCCTAGGAAAGTCAGGGATCTGAGGTCTGGGCCCACGGCGAAGGCCAGGACTAAAAAGAGAGATCAGGGTTAGACCGGAGTTAGACTGGACTTAAACAGCTACAAGAACAGAACAAGGTTAGACTGGACTCTGTCTCCTTTGGATCGGGTCTGAAATAAATACAGACGAAGCCTGAATGTTAAAAGTGATAAACATCTAATTTCTTACTCTGTGGTTTTTAGTCTGGGTCCGGGTCACAGTCCTGGAACCTACCTCGGATGTGTCTCTCCTACAATTTAGACAAATCCTAACAATCCCGGTCTAAATCAGAGGTGTCACAAAGCGAGTTATCAACTCTAGAGTTAACACTGGGTTCCTCTGTAGCTGAGAATGCATTCAAGAGAAACATGTCTGAGTCTAAATGACCAATCACAGCGACACAAAGAAAAGAGTTAAGAAGAGGAAACTGAACTTCTGCCAAACCTGACTGAACAGCACAGACTCACAAAGAGCTCAAGACTAACAACACAAATGTGGCGTCTACGTTTGAAATATTCAACATAAACCCATTTTGAGCACAAAGCCCTCCTGGCCCCCAGCCCCAGATCCCAGGTCACAGCCCTGAGTCACAACCCCAGGTCTTACCTCGGAGCCCTGCAGACCCCATGTAGCTGATCTGCTGCTGATAGAGCTCCCTCTGCTGGTGGTTGAGGGGCAATGTGTCTCCGTGGCTCTGGTACGAGCTGCAGAAGCCGATGACCTGTTCGAATGCTCCCTTTACAAAGTACTGGCCTGCTTTGTCCTAAAAAAACAGAAACAGAACAACAAGGTGGAAAAAAAAGGTTAAGATGAGCTGCAGGGGAATCAGAGAGGACTAAACCTGGACTAATTTAGGTCCAAACAACATTTAGAAGAAAAATGCTCTGTCCACAAAGTATAAAGAAATTCAAATTGAATCCTCATTCCAATTATAATCAAACATCTTGGACAGATCCCTGATGAACAAAGCCTCACTGTGGATCACTTTGGGCCAGGTCTCCTGGTTCTCCTGGTGATGGATCTATTCCTGATTATTGTGTTGGAACTGACCTGCTGGGTAGAGTGGACACAGCGCACTGCCATCCACTTTTGCTCCGAGGTGAAAGGGTGATCCTCGACCCGAACGTACTCCTGCTTCAGCGACTCCAGACCCATCTGAGAACGCACAGAACCAGGATTAAACACAGGGTCAGAGGAAACATCTACACAAGTTAAAAACAGTTACCTTCATGGCCAGAGCAATGAGAGCGCCCTCTGTTGGTTGACCCAGGAGAGTGTTGCTCTTGATCACAGAGTCGTTACAGACACAGCCCACCTTTAACACAGAGTAAAACCAGAACTAAACCAAGTCAAAACCGGGTCTTAACCAGATTTGAACAGGGTCGAATACTTTACCTCAACGATCTTGGTGATGGAGAGACAGGAGAAACCGTGGATAATCTCTCCATTAAGGATCACTTCTCCAGTTCCGTTATAGCCTATTCCGGTCACCTGCAGGTTCACAGGGGTCAGAACGTTAGAGTCAACAGGAATATAGCAGGACTAGAGCAGGACAAGAAGAGGACTAGAGCAGGACTACAAAAGGACTAGAAGAGGACTAGATCTACAGGGTTCAAACGGAGCCTGACCTCTGCATGGAGGCCGTCGGAGGAGAACACCTGAGTCACTGTCATCTCGTTTTTGGTCAGAGTTCCGGTTTTATCTGAACAGATCACGTTACAGCAGCCTGAGAACAACAGAGAACCATCCAGAGACCTTTAAAAACCTGGCACCTTTACCTGAGCCGGACACTTTTGACCCGAACCTGAGACGCTTTTATGTCACATGGGGAAAAAAAAAGGTAATAAAAAATCAAATAAATGAGTTAAATTATGTTAATGTTTTTTTCTAAATCAAGTCTAAGGAAGAGACAGAGCTGCTTTAATAAAAATGTTGTCTTGTTCGAGTTATGAGAATGGCCCAGTCGGAAGAAAAGCCACTTAAAGGAGTTGCTCTGGTGTCGCTGCAGCTTTATCGGACACTGACCTAACGTCTCAACGATGGGCAGCTTCTTGATGATGGCCCTCTTCTTCACCATCCTCATCACTCCCAGAGCCAGCGTCACCGTCACCACGATGGGCAGGCCCTCTGGGATCGCCGCCACCGCCAGACTGTGGTAACACACAGCGTTTATGTCTGTGGAAAATCCCTTGTGTACAAAGTATAATTACTGTTGTCAATAGACCAACATTTTTGAACGTGAGGCAGATCTGGATCAAGGAAGTAGGGGCCTTTGTGCTCTAACTGGGGTTTACTGTGTGAGGGACTGGGACTGGGACCTATATGACTAGATGCAGGAGGAGTGTGTTACAGCAGAAGCTCGTGTGGTGTAAAAAAATCTGATCCTTTTGTTTTGGAACAATTGTAAGTCTAGAAATTTCCCATTGTTCTGTTTAAAAGGCATTGTTTAGTCAAAAACATAGCTCTTACACAGCTTTCATAGAAATCCTTGTTCTCCCTGCTCAGTGCCCCAGATTCACACATGAAGCTGTCTACAAACAGACCAACTAATGAATATAAATATGACCCATTTGGTTAAACTCATAGAGCAGGTCTTTTAAAGGGTTAAATCAAAAGACCAAGTCCAGTCTGTGTTTATGGGGTCCCTTCAGTTTATCATGTACACTAAATACACACAAAAATAATGAAAAATGATAAAACATTCAATCTGGAACAGTTGAGTGAAACTTGAAAAATGTAAATATTAAATATATTCAAGCACAGTCTGAGAGTCTGACAATGGCTACAGTTCTAAAGTCTTTAAGAATTTTATAGGATGCAGCTCTCCACGTATTTATCAGAGCCATTTGACATACCTGACTCCGATGGTGAACATGTCCAGGATCTTCTTCCCCTGCAGCCATCCCACCAACATGATCACTCCTGAACACACACAAACCAGTCAGAACCTGCCAGAACCTGGACCTGAGTACAACCAGAGACCTGCACTGAACCACAGACCGATGATCCCGATGGAGCAAAACGACAGCTGCTTCCCTAAAAGATCCATGCTCTTCTGCAGCGGAGTCTTAGGAGCCTGGACAAGACGACACAGCACAGGGTAGAAACTGGTTTTAGACAAATTTAAAAAGGTTATAGATTTATGTGGTATTTGTAAAATAATAAATACTCTTCTATCCTTAGCTTTGTATATTGTTCTGGGTTTTAACTGACTGACTTTTTGGTGCACTTATGATTTTTGCTACCTTGTATTGTTATAACTGCTTCCATTATTTTCCTCACTTGTGAGTCGCTTTGGATAAAAGTGTCTGCTAAATGACTATTTTGACTATATATATATATATATATATATATATATAATATATATATAGTCATATATTATGACTTTTTCATCTCAAAATGTGTCCAGGCCTGGTGTAAACGTACCTCTTCTGCCTGCATCATTTTGAAAACCTCTCCAAACTCCGAGTTCTCTCCTGTCCCGATAACGATGCCCTGAGGAGACAGATATTTAACCCACACAGACTTCAACTAAGAGGCTGGACTCGGGTCTAATAGGATTTATATGTAGTAAGAGTCAATGTGTCAGACCTTGCCCCTTCCACAGCTCACCAGCGTCCCCATAAAGGCAATGTTCTGTCGGGACGCTATGTCTCCATTAGAGGTCTCTGGCTGAGGACTGGTGGATTTGGAGGAAGGTGTGGTTTCTCCGGTTAAACTGGACTCATCCACACACAAGTCTGTGGCCTGCAGCACAGAGGGAATACACAGGTAACCCAGTCTGGAATAAACAGGACTCTGGGGGCTTGATTAATGGAGTGTTCTTCCAGCATTTCCCTAAATAATCCGTCTGTGTGAGAGGAAACCCACACCCGCTTCAAGCCACAGCTCAGCCATGTTTTATAAAGACTAGTATATTTTACAGATAAACAGCAGTCTTACCTCGACGAGTCTGAGGTCGGCTGGGACCCTTTCTCCCACCGACAAACACACGGTGTCTCCAGGAACCAGCTCTCTGGCCAAACGCTGCTCCAGACTGCCCTCCCGGATACTGACAGAGCAGGATGGTTAATGCCTGATACGCCTCAGGATATTATAAAAGTTGGATGGAAACAACTCAGACGAGAGACTCACCAGTGACATTCAGGAGGCACCAGTTTCCCCAGTTCCTCCAGAGACTTCTCTGAGCGGTACTCCTGCAAACACAAAGGTTAAAACAGAGTTGTATCTAAAAAAGGTGAAGGAGAGCGCACTGACCTGAATGAAGGCCACGGTTACTACGATGATGATGGCCTGAGGAGACAAACGGGACAGAGGCTTTAGTTCAGAACAGGACAATATCACAGCACCTCCCCATCTCTGACCGAGTGTGTGTTCAGCAGCGTTCACTCACATGGCTCTTGAATTAGAGTCTGAGAACATAACACCTGACTCTAGAGATACCTTCTCCACAGAAACAAACTGTTTGCTTTTGGATAATCTCTGAAAACTACCAATAAAACATGACTGACAAAACTAATGTGGTCCATCAGGGTTTGAAAGTCTGCTGTGAGTCCTGAGTGTGCACGGAGCCAGGGCATAAATAAGAGCCACAGCAGAAGAGGAGGAAGAGGAGGTAGAGGAAGAGTTACCACGGTGATGCTGATGGCGTCATCGAACTGATGCATTAAAACACTGATGACGGCCGACGTCAGCAGCAACAGGATCAGGGGGTCTTTGAACTGGAACAAACACAGGAGAGATTAAAAGTATTTTTATTAAAAGGATTAAATTAATTTGGGTTCAAACATTGACTTGTACAAATCAAAATAAAAATCACTAAACTAGATTGTTTTGAGGCTTAAATTTAACAAGACAGCTTCAGTGTGAGGCTCTGTAAAGGCTCCAGGGGGCGCTGTTGTTACCTGACAGATGTACTTCTTCCACAGCGGCTCCTCTTTGCTGATGTCAAACTCATTCCAGCCGTGGCAGCTCCTCCTGCGGGACACCTCGTCCTGCGTTAAGCCCTGCTGCAAGTCAGCCTGAGACAGAGACAGTGTTTATCACAAGACTGAAGCCTCACAGCTCTCCCAGAACTCCGTCAGCTGCCTCTCAGAGTCAGTCCCCCGTGTCGTCTACCAGGGGCCTTTTTTAAAACTGTATATCCATCATGTCAGACCTGAGGGGCCCTCGGTGGATGGACTTAAGGGGCATGGGAGTGGAATCTGAGCTGAGAGATTCTGCTTATGGGGCCTCTCCTGTTTTTTTTTTTTTTGTCTCTGTTTTTTGTTTCTAATTCTGTGAAAAAGTCTTATCAGTTTGAAATAAAGTGATGTGACAGAAACAAGCTGCCATGTCTCCACCACCAGTGTGTGACTGTGGAGTGAATGAATAATGTTCTGATGTGACCCTGAAAGTGTAGCTGCTGCACTTTCCACAGTCCAAACCAAACAAGGAGGGAAAAGTCAGTCTATTTTTAACTTTGACAGATTTATGTGATAAATTTATAGTAGATCAAGGCGGTAAGGAAGAGTGGTTGTCCCTTAACCAGAAGGTTGGCAGTTCGATTCCTGCTCTCCCCACAGTTCAGGGTGTGGTTGTGTCCTTGGGAAAGAAACTTATCCCACCTTGTCTCCAGTGCCACAGCTCTGGTGTATGAATGTGTGAGAATGTTTGGAGGTTGGAGAGTCTGTAGGCACAAAATGGCTGCCATGTCTCTACCAGTGTGTGACTGTGGAGTGAACGAATAATGGACTCTGTAACGCGCTATGAGAGCCTTGAAAAGTGCTATATAAATCCAATTAATTATTATTATTATTATTAAATACTGAGTGGTGTTACCTGCAGGACACAAGCGACCTCGTTCACCGGGAGCTCACTGGCTTTTTTGGAGTTTAGCACCGAGACCATGCTGTCATCTTCAGTGAGCAGTCTGTGGGAAACCTGTTTAAACACAGTGGATCTGAGGAGTTAATCTGAGGAGTGGGACAAAACAGCTTTGCTTTTACAGAGAGTTAACACAGAAACAGAGAGAGGCCCAAACAAATACCTGAGGCAGAATAATGAACCTGTCCGAGCCTCGGGGAATGTACGGATAAAAGCCACAGCCGCCTCCTCAAGTCAAAGTCTGTTACCTTTTTCAAAATTCATAGCATCATTAAGTCCCACTGGAAGAAACTGTATGTGGTGAAGAGAAACCAGGCGTGGCTCAATGTCATGTAGGAATTTAATAATTAACCGTGAGCCAGTTGAAAATCAATTAAAACGTGACATTTCAAGTTGGTTGAGATGTTGAAAAGAAAACACGATAACAGGGGCCGCTCTGTTCTGAAAACTCGCCTAATCCTCGGTCAAATCAGAGGTGTGGCGACACATTGGATTTCCTTTAGACTGAAATGACAATGCTGAAAAATCCAGCCATGTATCATCTTCAATGTCTGTTGCTGATGTTTTTACTCAAAATCTCACGATACATGGCCCCATTCATTCTTTCCTTTGCAGAAAAACAGCCCCAAAGCATAATGTTTCCACCTCCATACTTCACAGTAGGTATGTGTTCTTTGGATGTAACTCAGCTGACAAGTTGAGTTTTAATCAAAAAGTTCCATTTTGGTTTCTTCTGACATTCTACCAATCCTTTCAACTCCACGGGGTGAGATCTTGCTGAACTAGGACTAGACCAGATCTAAACCAGGACTAGACCAGGACTAAAGCAGGATTAAAGCAGGATTTTATATCCAGCCCTGCATGATGCTCATGTTCAGAAACCTCTTTCTGACAGCTTCAAATATCTCCAATTTATCTCCAACACGTGTCACAGGACCAATCATTTGTAAGTCTTGTTTTTTATTATTAAGATTTTATTTTTCAGCCCTACTTTCTTTTTCTATTTGAGCTGCTGCTCAATGGAACCATCAGAAAAGTGGGCACTCACTAAAGAAATGTGTCACTGATAATCAGAGCTGTCAGCACTGACTGTAATCCTCCGTCTGCCTCCTGCTGATCTCTTGCATCATTTTTGTCTTTTTGTCCTGTTCTGTGGGCTTCCTTTTTGTGTTGCCTCTTAACAGAGAAACTCTTTAGTCATGTCCTTTAACTGTCATTTTTATCTGTCTTTGAACCTTTGTCCAGGGACTACAGGCAAAAATAACCCCCTGGGTCTAAACCGGGTCTAAACCAGGACTAGAACTGGACTAAACCCGGACAAAACCAGGACTAGAACTGGACTAAACCATGTCTAAACCAGGACTAGAACTGGACTAAACCAGGACAAAACCAGGAGTAGAAATGGACAAAACCAGGACTCTAAACCAGGACGAGAACTGGACTAAACCAGGACTAGAGCAGGACTAGACTAAGTCTAGAACAGGACTTTTTTAAATTTTAATAAAAATAATAATTATAATAATAATTTTATATAATTCAAAACCTGCTTAAAGCTGGACTAACCTCAGAGTCCGAGCTGCAGACTTTAGTATTCTCTGCCTCCTGTTGAGTCCACATGGCGCTAACCTGGGTGAGGACTGGAACCAGGACCAGGTCAGGACTGAGCTGTGTCTGAGTGAGTTTTAAACAAAGTGAAGAAGAGGAGGAGACAGCCGCCATTTCCTCGTATCTGACTCTGTACACCAATCTTCACTAACTCTGTCCTGGTCCTGGACCGGGGCCAAGTCCTGGTTTAGGTTTACAGCTGAGACCTGCTGCTGCCACCGTGTTCTCAGAAACACACAACAGGATCAGCGTTAATATAATCTGAACGAGGGGACACCGAAACCTGAGGGAATATCATGCGTAAGTTAGAACTGAGAGTTTCCAGGTGAATGAGACAAAGGTTTGAGTCGTTATAAAACTTAATACTGTTACGTTAACTCCACAAAACTGTCTTTCCACTGAACCTCTGAGAGTTTGAATGATAAACAATTGTATTATTATCAATATTAGACCCACATTTACCTGTGAAACAAACAGGAACCAAACTAAAATCACACATAAGGATTACAAGTGCCCTTTAATTATTTCACAAATCAGGGCTCCAGACTAACTTTTTTCATTACTGTCCCGAAAGCCAGTTCCAACAGTCCCTGAGTAAATGTCAAATGTTCCCTTATTTATTTAAAATATAGGCAAATTTTTGTCTTTTTTAAAATTTATAAATCAACAAATAATGCATTTACATACCATTTAATTTTCTTATAAAAGCTAGGGAATTTGAATAAGTGGATATTTATTTGGCAATTTTGAGTTAAAGTAAATTAAAATCCCCAATTAATCTGCCTTGGATGGATTTAGACCTGGTTAATAACTTTGTGTTCAATAATTAGTTCTAATTAACTTTAATTGAGACCTAAAACCTCTTTAGATCAAACTTAATAATAAACACTGGTCTTATGAGTTTCACTAAAACAGAAGAACTTTATCAAAACAACTCTTATTTGTTTTCACCTTTTATTAATCAATAATAACAACAATGTATTAACCGAAATAATTATTGTGAGGACCAGAAGTTCTTCACAGAGGACCTGATTGGACCTGGTCTTTACTCTCAGAGTCTGCAGCACATGATCCAGAACATTATGACATCTCTCTGACAAGGGCCTCAAACAGAACACTTAGATTAAGACGGGTCCGTGTTATTTAGTCCTTACAGTTCCTTAATAGTGCCGTAGTTAACTAACTGATTAAAAACTTACAGCCTTTTTCTTTTAACAACAAAGTTGTCTAAAAGTTATCAATAACAGTCGGTATAGACATCCACCTAACCCATTCTTCGTCAAAGTTAAGGTTTTCAATTTTCAGATTTCAGAATCATTCTGTAGATACATCTGTGACATCACACATCATTATAGACCATAATAAAGCCATATATATAATGTATTAAATAATCTTACAAATACAGTAAAAACTAGGGAGGGCCAATATGTGTTTTGTTTTTTTCCAGCAGCCAGATAAGGAAAAAATGCCAGTGCATTACCCCAATACAGTGTAAAAGCTTGAGATAACTGGACATCTACAGTAAAAAATGCCAGTGCAATTCCCCAACGCAGAGTAAAGGCTTGAGATAACTGGACATCTATAGTAAATAGTAACAGAGCACAGGTCACAGATACAGTGTTGCCCGGTTCGGTCCCCGTTTTACACGGTGGCGATAGGCGAGCTCGAGATAAGAACTCATTGACTAAATTTGTTGTACTGTTTTGGAGTAACAAACACAGGCCTTACAAAATTTCCATTAATAAAGCCACAAGGCTGCACAGAACTAGCATTTGTTCAATTCCCTGATGGCACTGTTGTGTTGTGTCACTAAACAGACCGTCCCAAGAATGGTTTGGCCCACCGGCTGCATACAACCACTGCCTGCCGTCTCTCTGAATCCAGCGCATCGTCCTGTTGACTTTCACAGGCATCAAATTAAATGACAGCTCAACAAACCTGACCAATGATGAAGCCAAAGGGGAGAGAGCCAGTGAAAGTGACTGTTAAAAGTTCAAACAGGTACCAGCCTCATTCAATGTAGGGCCGCCTTACCGGGCCGGGCCTTATCCTGACCGGCACATGGGGAAATCTCCCAATTAGCCACGCATTTAGAATGTCAGAAATAACAGTTTTTCTCCAGTTTATATATATATATATGTATGTTTAATTGAACTTCTCCTGGTTTTGTGCCTGTGCTGTAAACACTAGGCCCAGGATAAACCAGTTTCACTTTAACTTTCACTCAGCGACACAAAGCTATAACTGTCATGATCCATCCTTGTGTCTGTTTGTGTATGCTGGTACTCAACTTCCTGTGTCTTATTGTGTATTGCCATGCCACTGTGTGTTGTCAGTTTGACTTCGTGCCCTTGTGTCTTTCCCTCATTTGTGATTACCTGCTCCGCCCCTAATGTGTTCCACCTGTCCCTCGTTGTGTGCCTTTATAACCCCTGTGTTTCCCTTGTTCAGTGCCAGATTGTCTTCACCCCTGGTGTGACTTTCCTGGTGGTTTATGAGGCTTGTGGTTCTAAGTGTATGTTCGTAGTGTTTATTCCTAGTGTATTCCGTGTGTTCGGTGTCTTGGATGATATTGTGCTGGGACCCTGGCATGATGTCAACCACGTCTTGTGAATCCGAACTTTGTACTTTTAACCACAAATAAAACCTTCTGAGACCAAATGCCTTTGTGGGGTTCTGCCTTGTGAGTCCTTTACCTGTTCCGGACACCAGGTTGTGACAATAACGTGCTATATGTGCATTCACAAGTTGTATTTCACTAAATCTCTGCAGTAGTAGAGTAAGGATTATTAGTATTATCAATAAATGATATTGATTGATCTGCAATATTTATTAAAAAAATAAAAACACTATTTGAATTTTGCAGATTAATTAAAAGTAAATGAAATCACACAAGTCCGAGGCCATGGTTCTCAGCTGGATAAGGGTGGCATGTTCCTTTCAAATTGGTGGAGAGCCAATTTGAGCTATTTGACTCACTGGACTCGCACAGCCTCCTCAGACTTTGAAACTCCCCAACACTGCTGCCAGCTCATTTCACCTGGATTAAAGCGCCACTTTAGGTAATTTTGTCCTTGTCCCACGTCTCAAATGCAAAACTGCAGAATACCTTGCAGCTTTTCCTTTGTCAATAAACCTACATCTGGAACAATTCTCAGAGCTTTCTCTAGTTTTTTAATTTCCAATTATTCTGCAGGTGTCACAGACTCCACCTCCAAACCTAGTTAGACCTGGTTTAGGTCTGGTTTAGACCTGTCCTGGTTTAGGCATGGTTAAGACCGGTTTTAGGCCTGGTTAAGACTCGGTTTAGGCCTGGTTAGGCAATGTTCAAGAGAAGGTTAAAAACCTTCCTCTTTTGCTCCGCCTACACTACAACTTAAAGAGTTTTTTTTATCTGCACTCTTCTTTTAAAATGTTTTAAATTTTTCTTATGTTTCTAAATCTAATTCTTTGTAATTTGTCTTTTATTTCTATAAAGTGTATGAATTGTGCTGTAGAAATAAAATTGCCTTGCCTTACCTTGCCTAGTCTGGTCACATGTTTGTTTGCTCTGAAAGGGAAGTGTGACTCCTGATGTGAGAGTCGTTAAGGCTCAGAAGAGTCGTTACTGAAAATGTTCTATTCAGGTGCTATGTTTGTTGTTCTAGGGTGAAGCTCTTTTGTTTTAGGTTTTAGAACACTGTTGTAAATACTAGGGAACATGAATCTGAAGCTCCTCTGTTCAACAAAGGCTTTTCCATTTTCACAAACATGGCTTCCTTCACCCCTCTCTCAAACCATCTGGCCTCTCTGGACAAAATTTTGGACATTGCTGTCCTTCAAAGGAATGTCCCTTGTCTTTGAGGTGGAGGTGGATGCAGACTCAGGTCCAGGATTGGCTCTTCTGTGCTGATACATCCTCTTGTGAAGCTGTTGTTTAGTTTCACCGACATAACTGTCACTCTTCACTGAACTACATAAAGTACATTACTCTGTTTGTGGGGCTCTTGTCTTTAGGATGGACCAGTTTTTGACGCAGTGTGTTCCCTGGTTTAAAATGGACTGGAATGTTGTGTTTGTAGAAAATCCTTTTAAGTTTAAGTTTTAAGTTTTTCCGATAAACCAGACACATAAGGGATACACCCTTCCCCTTTGTCCCTGGTTCCTGACTGTTTGGTTCCTGTGTGGGACTATTTTAATTCTGAGTTCTTGATGCTCTGATAATCAGAGTCTTAACATTTGGTCTTATTTTTGTGTCTGCCTCAGGAGAGTGAAGATGTCAGCTTGTAATGTCTCTAAACTGGACTATGTCAGAAATGAAGGGTCGTGAAACCAGTTTGTTTGTGAGATTGTTTTCTTTAGTAATGTAACATTTATTTCTATGGATGCTCTGTGTCCCTAATAATGTTTGAATAGAATTGAATTGAATAACAGCTCTGTGCAGGTTTGTGGACTTCCTGAATCGAGTGACGCGATCAGCTACATAAGTATAAAACCTCTTGGTGGTGTTGTGTGTGTTTACCCAAGAACTTTACTTGTCTTTAAGAATTTTACTATTTTCCCTCTGATCTGGAATCAGTTCATACACCTCCACAGCCAAAACAGTAGCACACAACTCTGACCTCGGGACAGTGGGAGCAGGTTGTGGGGCAACTTTAGACCTGTTCACTACTTGTTGTTTTACTGCTTGCCTGAACGTAGACTCATTGTTGATAGATGTATTCTCTTGAATGTTGTGCAGCGCTTATATCTTTTTACTGCTGTCCTCGCTGTGAGAGGGCTTCCTTTCCTTTCAGTCTAACTAAAACCAGTTTAAATCCAACTAAAACCAGTTTAAATTCAACTAAAACTTGTTTAAATCCAACTAAAACTTGTTTAAATCCAACTGAATACCCAACAGTTTACTTTTTTTGTTTTTAATCCCATTTTCTCCAATGGTCTGTATGTGCTGAGTTCAACAATGATGGAGTAGATTATTGGTGTTATTAATCATCACATCATGACACAACAGTTTTGTAATGACAGGTTTAGCTTTATTAGCAGCTGTACAAACATCGACCAAAGACATCAAAATAAATTAATCAGCCTCATAATAAGAACAAGCTCAAATAAATAAATAATTTACTTTACAAAAATACAGATTTACCACAGGTGACTTTTTTCAGCTACAATATTACTTCATGATCATCTTTATAACCATTTAATTATTAATTAAATAAATACAACTTTATATGACAACTTTTTTATAACAAAATGTAAAAAAAAAGTGTATTAAAGTATAATTACCATAATGTTGAAGCTTATAACCATTTTCCACTGAAAATTAATAAGACAGGGATTAATGTGTGCTTTTCAAAATAAAATGCCACAAATTGTTATGAGGCTTTTCCTTTAGAAGCAAATATTTCAATTACATCTCACTGCAAAAAGAAAATACAGATTTAAAACCTGATCAAATCAAACTAGAAACTTCTCTGAGTCCAACTAAAACCTGTTAAAATTGCTAAATCAAAAATATGGAAAATACTTAATTTTATTATATAATAATTAGTCTAGAAGTCAGGAAGTACCACAATCTACAATCAATCAAAGGAATAGGTCAGAAAAGCGAACAAGCATTCATCTTCTCGTACGTCTCTCATCTGGGATGCTTAAATCTGCACAACACCAGCTGCAATATCAAAAGATCTTGCATAAACACAAGAATATTAACTGGCAAATATTTGTATTGGCTTTTGATTTAAGCTCTTTGTTCATTCATAAATGCAGGATGAAATCTCTGTAAAACTGGGCCACCTTCTCTTTAAATGGAGACCTCATGGCCCTGTTAACGTCCACACTAAAAAGGTTTTCTTAAAAATATAAAATGTGTCACTTTTGTTGCCCTGAGTCATCTCTATCTGACGCAGGAGCAGTCAGCGGCTGATAGCTTCTCCACTTTGTGCCACCGGTGAGCGTTGTCCAGGAAGGCCATGTCCTCGTGGTGCGTGGGACGGCAGCAAGGGGAGAAGTGCCAGGGCCCCCCCAGAGGCAGCGCCCCGCTCTGCAGCAGGTTACTCAGAGCCAGGTCGTGGTTGGAGCGGGCGTGAGGACAGGTCCCGCTGCAGTATTTGAACAGGACGGTCTCATCGGAGTCGTACCCCAGACCCAGATCTCGGACCTGGAGTAAAACTGAGTGAAGGCTACAGTGGGAGTCCGGGGCGGAGCGACGGGCCCGGACGTGGGGGAGGCTGAAGGGGGGCGGCCCCGCTCCTGAGGCCTCTGTCTGGGCTTCCTCTGCGGCTGCTGTGCCTCTGCTCCTGGGCTCGGTCTGTCGAGACGCTGGGACTCTTCTCTGATCTGCAAAGACAAAAAGATCATCGTCAACAAGTTAAAAAAGGAGCAATAGATTTGTGACAACACAGGGTCAATAGCTGCATCCTCAGAGATCAAATGTAGAGCTGTACTGTAAATGAGACCAGACCAATCCCAAGAGTTATAACTACTGGACCAAGACCATGTCAGGACAAAACCAGGTCAAGACCAGAGCCAGTGGACAATACAATACACTGCAATGATACAAGGGAACAGTGTTAAACTCTAAACAGTCCAAGTCCAGTCTTAGACCAGGTCCAGACTCATGGAGGTCAGAGGTTTTCATTCAATTCCAAAAAAGGCTTAATATTAACCTGTTGTGGTCTTGGTTGGTCTTGACTTTCAAAATCAAAAATACCAAGACAAGACCAAGACCTTTTACAAAATAGTCTCAAGACTGTACCAGACAACAACGATCCAAATCCTGCCTCAAAGGAAAAGGCTTTACTTTCACCATCTGCTTTAACGAGACATTAAATATTTAGAAAAATATCTGACCATACTGACGGCAGCTCATTTCCCACAGCGAGTAACTGTCAGTAAAGTTTGGAGATGCCGACAGGAGCAATGAAACAGGCTTTGTGTTCTGTTTGTTGCTGACGTTTCCAGTGTTTCTACATCTCCACAGTGTGTGTTACATAGAAGGGATTCACATGAAAGATGACTAAATAATAAAGAATAGAATAAATGAGCACATCTACGTTTTTACTGTGTCTGTGTCATCCAGGCCTTAATCCAATAAAACATTTAAGAACTGCATCTGGACGTGGTTTAAAAAGTAGTATGCATTTTACCTTTTATAACCCTGAATTCACTTGATATCATTTTGATGTTATACCTCCACGTTTTAAATTGTCTTGTGGTAATAAAACAAATAGGTCATAGATCATAGGTCACTCACCTGTTAGTGTCCGAAGCCAGTGTCCCTGTCCCGTCTGGACGCACATCAGAACCACCACCAGTGTCTTCATCAGGGCCTTCATGTCTGACTCTGGTCCCCGTCTCTCGTGTTTGTCTCTAAACTCTCTCAGCGGAGTCGCCTCTGACCTCAGATATATACCCCTCTGCTGGGACGGGGCGTGGGGTGAGCAGTAGCAGACGACAGACTCTATCCCGCTCACCTGAAGCTGTCAGCCCTGGCCCGTCCAGATTATCTAATTGGTGTAAATCTTTTGGAAGTTTTTTCTTCCAGATGTTTTTCCGTAAGGGCTCCCGAGGGGTGTGCGGCTGTGCAGAAACATCCCAGAGTGGACTGTGAGGTCACGGGGATGATTTCGGCTGGAGGTATGTGTAATGGATGAATCAGGACAAAAGTAGCTGGTACGCTTGCCAAATATGGACGGTAAAGAATGAGCAATGTGAGGGAAATGTAAAGGAAGAGTCAGAGGCCCTTTGAACCTTTTAATAGAACATCGACAGACAATAAAAAAATGTCTGGTTGAATTTAGAGTAGGCCTGCTGAAGCAGACATTCCACAATGGCGGCCTGGTTTTGGAAAAGAGCAAAGGAAAGCGGGTCCATAAATTGAGGGATTTTGTCAGTAATGTAGAAAATGTAGAATATGTAAAATATTTATTATGCAACTATTCCAAGAAGTATGTGACTATCACTAGAATTAATAGTTCTAATGTGGACCCAGGTTTCCTGACTCCACTTTATGTGTATGTGCCGTTCTTTCAGTCAGTGGAGCTGTTGATTTGGACAAGTTACGACTCCAGAGAAAACCCAGGATTAACAGAATGAGTTGAAGACCACCTTCATGATCCCCTCAACCAGACTGAGCTGAGGAAGTCTTATTTCAGGGGCGGTCTACACGAGAACGGTGGTCAGGAAAAATGCAACAGTCATGTCATCACTGAGCCGTGTTCACACAGACGATGTATAGTACATATGAACCTTCTGTGGAGACGTAGCTGGTTCATGTGTGCTGCGTCAATGACATCATCCTTTCCAGAGAGTTTAGCCAGTTCAGCACCCGGACTTCTCCAGTCGACATTGTCCTGCTGAAATATGTATGTATACTTTTCAGAGCATCACAGAGGCTCTGGACATAGAACAGTTTTCTATTTAACTTCAACACTTTTTAAATGACCCAGAGTTTGTGAATGGTGTTCACATGTGGCTTCTTCTTAAATCTTTGCAGGACACAGCTTTAGCTCTCATTTGTGGACAACACTGAAGTGTTCCTGATCCGTGCAGTGGTTTCAGACTCAGGACGTTTTTTAAAGCAGCGCTGCTTCAGCCAAAGATCAGCCAACACTGACCTTTGACCTTGTCCCTTTCACTGAGATTGTTCTAGATTTTCAGAGCCTTTTGATGAGATTACATCCTGTAGATAGTGGCATGATGGGATTGTACCTTTTTCTGACTTTTTTTTTTTTGTTGAACCTCTGTCCAGCTTTTCTTCTGAGAAAGTTTTTCTAAAATGCTCCTTTTATTCTTACTTTTAAACCTAATTATTTCCAACACAGTCACACAGTATACACACAGTATACACACACAGTATACTCACACACACTCACACACACAGTATACACACACAGTATACTCACACTCACACACACACACACACACACACACACATTCCCGCAAACCCTACAAAGTGAGGACAGAGTTAAATACCCCCCAAGTGAGGACATGCCTTTCCCAGTATTTTAAGAAAAAAAAAAAACACTTTCTGGACACTAGTTGGAGATGCGGAGCTATACACTCCATTGAAAAAATTTTAGAACCAAGATTTAAGAAAAAGTTTTTTACCATCAGAGTGAGGACATTCAAACTACAAATTGTCCCTTTAGAATTAGAAGTTTCTGTTTGCGTTCAGGTCAGCTCTGTGATTTTTAGGCTTATTGTTTGGACCATTTGTACAACAAAAGGTGACATTTACAACTTTAAGACAATTATTGCAAGAACCAGACCAAAATGTTTAAGCATTTTTAATTTTTTGGTTAAAACAGACCAAATAATTAAACTCCCCTAGGCAGTGTTGTACAATGCTGAACATAGATCTAGCATTTCAACCCATGGGACAACAGTTAAAGGTCAGAGGTCCAGGAACATTGGACTCAACATGGTCTGACCCCTCAGTAAACCTCAGCATGGACCTTTTATTAGCTGGCCTTAATCCAAACCAAGACCAAACAGGAACCTGAACATGAAAAATGTCTCTATTGTTTGAACCAAGTTGTGAGTGTCAAAACTAAAGCTGAGAGAAACCTTTGCAGTCTTAACAATTTAAAACAGCTTTTTCTTGACTTTAAGTATTTCATTATAAACAAAATACTTGACATCCTTCCAGGTGCGGTACTTCAGTGCAGGGGACTCCTGTGTGATGCATAACATGCAGGCTTCTTTCCCAGGCACACGTCTCACAGCTATGAACTTGCCCATCCTTTTCTCCACTGCACACTTTTCCTCCTCACTCCATGGTCTCTTTGTCTTTTCCTGAGCATCTGAAGGGGGAAAAAAATTTGATAAAATTAATTGTCATCTTGGGGGGGAGCCAACAGTGTAATAACAAGGAACAAGGTTGAGGTTAAAGCACAGTTTATTGTCCCCGTAAGGCAAATTGTCCTCATTATTTAAGACAATAACGTAATAAGGATTTGATGGTTATTACAACATTGGCCTGACGAGAAGAAAATGCTTCACAAATGTAATAACATTAATAATGATAATCCAATAATGTAGTAACCTATTACATTGTCAGCCAGCAAATAGTTATGTCTTTGGCTCAACATTGTTCAACAACTTACCATCAGTGCGCTCGTTCCTGCGTCTCCGTTTGGGTGGTTCACGCTCTATCTGGTGCAGATGAAGGGCGTCCTCCTCTACATTTGACAGTTCAGACTCTGAAGACATGTGCAAATCAGAACAGTGGATCAATACTGCAATTTAAGATGTCCAAAATATGACCTAAGGGTCTATGAGTGCCCTCTAATTGAACTAATATATATATATATATATATATATATATATATATATATATATATATATATATATATATATATATATATATATATATATATTAGTTCAAATAGAGGGCACAAAAAAACGTACCATTAGTTGGTCTCTTTACACCTCTCTTTCTGGGTGCTTTAATTGACGGCTGCTCTCGGACAGTTTCCTCTTCGGCTCCAACGGACAGTTCAGACTCTAAAGACAAATCACATAAGAATCAACTTCTTTAAAATGTTTTTGAAAATGTATAAACATTCTTTCACCCAAGAGCTAAAGAGCTAATAAACAAATACAACCGTCTCTGGAATAGGTGAGGTTTCCCACAGGGTTGTAAATTTAAAGGAGACCCATTTTGCAAAAGCCCCTTTTTAGATTTTTTTAACCGTATTATAAAACTGTACCCTTGCCATTAAACCAGTCAACGTTGTATTTAGAGTGATTTGTACACATGCGAGTAATCTTTATTTTGTATTGCTCCATCGGTCCAGGTTTTACCGCAGCACCACAATACTCGGCTTGAACTGCACCTCTCCAAAGACCACATAACGTGAAGGGGCTGACGCAAATCAGAACAGTGGATTTCAAGACGGAAGTCAGCAGACTTAATCCTTTTTGATCAATATTGCAATTTAAGATGTCCAAAATATGACCTAAGGGTCTATGAGTGCCATCTATTTGAACTATATATATGACAAAAGGCACAATAGGTTTTCTTTGACTACAAAAAAACGTACCATTAGTTGGTCTCTTTACACCTCTCTTTCTGGGTGCTTTAATTGACGGCTGCTCTTGGACAGTTTCCTCTTTGGCTCCAACGGACAGTTCAGACTCTAAAGACAAATCACATAAGAATCAACTTCTTTAAAATGTTTTTGAAAATGTATAAACAAACATTCTTTCACCCAAGAGCTAAAGAGCTAATAAACAAATACAACCGTCTCTGGAATAGGTGAGGTTTCCCACAGGGTTGTAAATTTAAAAGGAGACCCATTTTGCAAAATCACCTTTTGGAAGTTTGAGCAAAGTTTAACTTTTCTGCGGCCAATGCAACACGGCAATCATTCAAAGACTATGCTCCAGGCCGTGCCTATATTATTCATCATCCAGAAGAACGTCCAAAACAAACCCCACACCACCAAAAATGGATGACAAATTAATTGTGGCCGTGTGGCAGCGCTATGAGCTGTAAACAATGTCACTTTTATGGAACACAGAGACAGGAACAAAAAGGACTTTGCCCTGAAGAAGGTTAACAAGGAGACAGGACTGTATCTGTAGCTATAACAGCTAACTGTGTTTTACTTGTGCTAAATGTATTCAATTTTAAATGTATTTTGTGTTCTGATTGGCTCAGGTAGAAAGAACTTTCATACACAATGAAAATCTTTAAAATTAAAAAGGATTTTTGCATAAAATCCTTAAAATTGCACCAAACTATAAAATGTGAATATAGTGTACATAAGTAACCCCAAAAAAAGTAAATAGGAATAACATAATTTGACTAAAATATCTAATCAAACCTTCAAATTCTAAGGACCCAACAGCTGAGGGGTGCTCCTCTTCGCTCCTTGATTGTAATCCTGTCTGGGCTGTAAAAAAAAAAAGTTATAAGTTGTATGACAGTTAAAAACATCTGAATTTTTGAAGTAACCTACAAACCATGGACTGTTGAATCCAGGGTCTGAAGATTGTTTCCTTTAAGTGCCTCAGCACCACCTTCCATGGCAAATAGAAGCTTTCCAACTTTAGCTACTTGGAAGGTTTTATCACTCTGTCTGTAGTAGTTGCAGTGTACTCTAATGTCATGTCCCATAAACTTTGCTACTTGCTCAAGTTCTTGGTCAGAGAGGTCCAGGAGCTGGCACAATGTTGCCACATGCTTTCGTAATTTAGTAGATCTGAGCAATTCTGGATTCTCTGCTTTACATTCAATGGAAAATTTTCTCAAACAGTCGCAGCCACGGATATTTGTTGTTGTGCCAATGTTTGCAAACAAAAATGGATTGTCCTGACGAACACCAACTTTGTCCCTGAGCTCAATCATAAAATCAATGGAAGCTTTTGTGCGTTCAAGAAACAGGACAGGTACTTTCCGGCCCCTTTTTCCTCTAGTTACCATTCTAGTAAGTCTGTGACTCAGAATTTTCTCCACAGGAGAAAGTGTCTCATAAATGTCCTTATTGATTTGGCTTGTGTCGGCTTTCAGAAACATTTCTAATGTTATCCGTGATGCTTCACCTCGCGTTTCTTGTTGAATACTATGATTTGAGCCAGAAGGCTTTCACTGAGTTGTTTGTACACAGACACTGTTACAGTCTGTCTAAGATCAGCGATGGCTTTGTCCTCAATAGTCCTCAAGTAATTCTGCAGGGCAACGATGTCTTTGGTTAAAGGAACACTGTCATCTTTGTTCCATTTGTTTTGTTCCACCGAACTGTGTGCATTTACAGAAACATAGTCTGACCACATTCTGTCCAGAAGCTCCTTAAACTTTTTGTCTTTTTCAGCAGAAACATCAGACATCATAATACAATGACCAATCCAAGCTTCAGTTGCGCTTTGAGAGAAAATCCTATTTTCAATGCTGTTGAAGGCTTTCCATACTCCGTCTTGTCTTTATTGAAGTCTGACACTTTTCTAGCAGCCGCTATTGCCAGATTAAATTTGGTTGGCTCACATAAGTCTTTGAGTCCTCCAATTTTTTGTCAATTTGTTTAGCTGCCAAAACAAAACGACCCAAATCCCTGAGTTTCTGTGCAATATAGCGGTGCTGAGATTGTTCACGCCCTTTTCGAGCATACAAGGCATCTCCAAATAGACATATCATTTCATCAGTTCGAACTTGAGCAGTGATATTGTCTTGCAACATGTTTTGAATAAGAGTTTGGACTCCCTCTGATCCTTTTTGTAATGGAAGAAGTTTGGAAGAAACGGCTTGGAACCGTTTTCTTTGTGTTTCTACGTCAGAGTTTTTCTTTTTCCCCCTACACTTCTTATCATGCCTCCATAAGTCTCCTTTTTTAAACATAGCAAAGCAGTACTGGCATGGCAAGTAGTCATTAACAGATGAATTTGCAGAGGGCTGTTTCCATGTTACAATCTCCCCTTTACCGTCTATAAGCACTTCCTGGTTATGTCGCCAATCACCCTTATTTCTAAGAGACTCTAAGAGCTTCTTTCTTTCTTTGGAGCCAACTGGGAAGCTAAAAGCATGTGCAACATCAGTTTCATCCATGTGCTTCAACTGTAAATGGCGAGCCATTTTAAAATTGGACTTTTTGCAGTAAACACAGTAATGTGCTTTGTCCCACACCCTTCTGCCATTTTTCTTTTGGCTGCTTTTAACTCTCATTTCAACAATCTCTGTGTTGCTCTTAAGAGTGTTATTTTTTGAGTAAGTTCTTGATGCTTGACTGTCAGATTGTGTTGATTTTGGTTTTGACTCACATGGCAAGTTGGAACAGTTTGAGCTATTGCTGCACGATGAATCTGAGCTTGGACTTCCTGGAGGCTTGTACTCATCACCATCACTACAACTTGACATGTCTGGAGTTTCTTGATGAGGTGAACTGACAGTAGTATCAGGAGCATCCTTCTCCGGGGTCTTAACCTGCAACATATGAATTTTAACAAACAAGCTTTATGCTCATAAGCCACCACCTTCCATTTTTGCTCATTTTCAAGTCTGACCAAAGAGGTCATCATTTTAATATTGTATAAAACATTCAAATATCACTGTAGCACTTTTCTCTGCTTTTATTAAAAACTAGTTTGCGTCTCCATCTTTATCATTTCTTACTTTAATCAACTGATGAAGGAGCACAATTTGAATCAAAAACAGACAAACTCTCACACACAAACACTGTTGCCAACTCCTCAGTCAGGAAAGTAGCTATTGGCTGTCCTAAAAGTTGCTAAATGAAGGTCCTTGGCTAATTTGCATAATTTGCCATATCCTTGTAATTATAATGGCCATATTGGGCGAGGAATAACAATGTTTTTTGGTTTGCTTATTTTACCATAAATGACAGCTTGTTTTGGGGGGCAACTGTTATAAGGCTTTGAATTTAAAGTATAATTTTGAGTTGCCATGTTTTTTTACATCACTAAATTTGACAGTAATATAGGCAGTAAGCCCATGTGTCATCTCCAATAAACAGCTTCAACCAGCCTTTACAGGGTTTGAGCCCCACTCCTTTCTGTATTTTTGATACACGTACAGTTTACTCTAAACTAGCTGGCTAGCTCATCGTGTCTTAAATGTAATTATTCATATCCATCATATCCAAGCTCTGAACCTGGTCTGACTCCAGCTGGGAGACGGAGAGACGCAGCGTGCATGCGTGCTTTAAGACGGGGAGGGGCGGCACCCGCTACTCAATGAGAAAAGTAAAAATGTTTCCAATAACACCAGGAAAAGTTACTAGATTTGTCGCTTTTGAAAAAGTGGCTAGGAGTCTGAAAAGTTGCTAAATATAGCGACAAAGTTGCTAAGTTGGCACCACTGGCTACGTAGCTACATTTCAGTCACACTGAGATGTAAAATAAAAGTACTTACGTGAGTTGAGGCTCTTTCCATGGCTCTCTCGCATTTTTGAGTATGACTTCTTAAAGTCTGTACTCTTCTTTTAAGTCTATCAAGGCTCGCTTGATCAACAGGAGAAGACATTTCACCTTTCTTTTCTTCATCAAAGTGCTTCGCTCGGTAGCTCTCATAACTACACAGCTCATACTGCGTTCTGATTGGATAAATACCACACACTGAAAAGGTGTTGCGATTGGTTGAGTCCACCTGGCCAGTGTTTTTTTTTTGTTTTGTTTTACAAGCAATTAGTCAGATATAGTGTAAACCAACAATATATTATTTTTACATTTTTAAATGAACAAAGTGTCCTATACAATGTTTAAAAGAAAGTTTAAAAAGTTTAGTGGGTAAAATATTACAGAACCATGTCAAATCCAGATCTAAATCCCTGTAGTTTTAAAGCTGATATTAAGTGCACACTGTCTTTCTGCAGCCTCCAAACCAAGCGCTCTGATTGGCTGAGCCTCTCAAACTGATACAATGTTTCAAAGTGCCCGAGTCCAGGCAGAGTCTGGGTCTGACCAGGATCTGAGACTGAGTGCAGTTCTGTGGAGGACCAGACATGATGACATGACTGGAAATAAACATAAATATGAATGTGGAAATACATTTATGCATTTATATATTAATGCACACATATTCATTTTGACATTTATTTATTTCCACATGTATTGCAAATACTACAAGTACTACAAGTACTACTAATACTACTACTAATACTACTACTAGAACTTTTCCAAGTTTAATCAGCTAAAATATTACAGAACCATGTCAAATCCAGATCTAAATCCCTGTAGTTTTAAAGCTGATATTAAGTGCACACTGTCTTTCTGCAGCCTGAGAATCTGTGACTGAGTGCAGCTCAGTCAAGACTCCTTCTAGCATCACTGAATGGAATGAACATACAAACACTTATTATTCTGTTGACTTGTCCAGACACATAACTATACTGAAAATGATTACAACTGATTTTTTTAAAAATTATATATATACACACACACACACACACAGATGTGGACACAATTGTTGGTACCCTCCTGTTAAAGAAAGAAAAACCCACAATAGTAATTGAAAAAACTTAAAACTGACAAAAGTAATAATAAAAAAAAATGTTGAATATTGACTAATGAAAATTTGATATTGCATTAGAATTTTGGTTAACCAGAATCATTAAAAAAAAATAAACTAATGAAACTGGTCTGGTCAGAAATGATGGTACCCCTATGTTACTCCGAGAGCCAGTTTCTCCCGGCTCTTTCGGAACGAGTGTTGGAACTAATATTTGTTCAATAAAACTGTAAATGTAAAGTTTGTCCATTTAATTCCACTCAGAAAAAGGTACAAGCCAGCGCTGGGTCACAACACGTAGTTAACATGAGGTCAGCCCACGTGTTGTGATGCTGGTCAACTCAATGCTCAAAAGGTCCTAACCTTTGGTCACTCCTCTCACAGGAGGGGACACTTCCTGCTTTGAATCAGTAGTTTTCAACTATGTGTCCAGCCAGGGGTAACCAACTGGTTCTGACAGGTTTAAACAGATGAGGTTTGTAGTGTCTTAATCTAGGGTGCAGTGTATCATGCAGAGAGTGCAAATAACCTACAAAACAGTTATAAAAGTGTTTCTTATTTCAAAATCCTAACACTCTAGACAAGATTAAAAATAATTTGATCAAAGTGACATGTTAAACTAATGTGTGTCCTTTAATCAGCAACACAGGTGTCTTGTGAATGGTGAAAAGTAGTCACTGTGCTGTTTGGTGCACCACACTGATCATGGAGCACAGAAAGCTCTGGAGAGAGTTGCTGCAGGAGATTAGAAATAAAATTATAGACAAGTATATTAAAGGTAAAGGCTATAAGACCATCTCCAAGCAGCTTGATGTTTCTGTGGCTACAGCTGCACACATTATCCAGAAGTTTAAGGTCATTACTGCAGCCAACCTCCCTGGAGGTGGACGCAGGAGGAAAATGGATGACAAATTAAGGAGATGGATAATACGAATGATAACCAAAGAGCCCAGAACAACTTCCAAAGAGATTAGAGGTGAACTCCAAGATCAGGGTTCATTAGTATCAGAGTGCACCATTCACGACCGAGAAGTACTCCTCTGTTGAAAGCAAATCATAAAAAAGCAAGATTGGAATTTGCCAAAATGCATATTTAGCTTCCAGCAGAATGTGGAGCTTTTTGATGAATCACATCAGCTCCATGTTTACACACACACAAATCAAGCACACAAAGAAAAGAACACTGTCCCTACTGTGAAACATGGAGGAGGCTCGGTAATGTTCTGGGGCTGCTTTGCAGCATCTGGTACAGGGGGCCTTGAATCTGTGCAGGGTACGATGAAATCTCAAGACTATCAAGGGTTTCTGGAGAGAAATGTGCTGCCCAATGTCAGAAAGCTTGGTCTCAGTCGCAGGTTATGGGTCTTCCAACAATGACCCAAAACACAGCTAAAAACACCCAAGAATGGCTAAGAACAAAACACTGGACTATTCTGAAGTGGCCTTCCATGAGCCCTGATCTAAATACTATTAAACATCTGTGGAAGGCACTGAAACTTGCAGTCCGGAGAAGGAACCCTTCAAACCTGAGACAGCTGGAGCAGTTTGCTCATGAGGAATGGGCCAAAATAACTGTCGACAGGTGCACAAGTCTCACTGAGAGTTAAAGTAAACAATTTTGTTGAACTACAATTCTAAATCAAAATCTGATTTTTATTAGTTACTATTCAATACATTTTTTGTTATTGTTGCTTTTGTCAGTTTTAAGTTATTTCAGTGACTATTATGGTTTTTTCACGCACCAACAATTTTGTCCACGTACATATATAATATATACTATATATCTATCTATCCCTAAGTCCCTGAAAGTGACCCACCAGATGGGCATCTGTGAATCTCAAATTTAGCACCCTGACTCCTGGAGCCCCCCTGAATCACATATCCAAAGTGCATGGCTCTAGAGCGAAGGGGAAAAAAATTAGGATCAAAAAGATATTTTCTGTTTTGGGCCTTTAGCTAGCACCATTTTTTGACCTTTTGACCCCTTAACAATGTTGTAGCCTCACCAAACTTCACCACACGCTTCCACAAACTGTTACGAGAAAAAGGAATCCAACCTTCAGTCCATCAGACATTTGCAAGTCCCTGAAAGTGACCCACCTAGGGCAAATACATTGAGATAATGGGCATCTGTGAATCTCAAATTTAGCACCCTGACTCCTGGAGCCCCCCTGAATCACATATACAAAGTGCATGGCTCTAGAGCGAAGGGGGAAAAAATTAGGATGGTACTTTAGCTAGTACCATTTTTTGACCTTTTGACCCCTTAACTAATGGAGAAAATAGAAAATAGAGTCCAACCTCCAGTCGATTGGACCTTTTCAGGCACTGTCCATAAACCCCCTACAAAAATATATGAAGATAATCAGCAAGTGAGACTTTTCTCTTTCTTTATTTTCAAGACTTTTTACATAGTCCTCTTCTCTCCCTCGTCTCCTCCACTGTCCCCTTCTCATCCATAGTGTACATCACAGTAAAGACATACTAAAAGCAAAGCTATTGCTTATTTTAGTTATTTGCTAAGCTATTGCTTATTTACTAAACTAATTCTAACAATGTACTTGTAATTAAGCCCGAGTCATGTATGGGAAGGGCTTATTGGATTCGTTCGTAGGCAGTGTGCGAGAGATGCGCAAAAAATACAGTAAACAATTAGCGCAAAGTTTATCTTATACTTATCTAATTACATAATTCATTTATGTAAACAATCAATAGATTAATTGACTAAAATAAGCAATAGCTGCAGCTCTAGTCATGGTAATTTCTAATTTATGAGAATTAAAAACCTTTATAGTCATAAACTTTAACTTCATAAAAGCCTTAAATTTCTATACATAATATATAAGGCATATCTTCTAAGGCATCTTTTAATTTGTGCTTCTTTTTGCAAAATGATATTAAAATATTTGTTTGAAGGAGAAGACAGTGCAAAATAATGCACTTGAGTGTTTTACATGTAGTACCAGCTTCTGCCAGAGGGCTCTCTAGTGTATTGCAGTACCTACATTGTCCACTATGGTGCACTTGAGTATTTTGCTTGCAGTACCAGTACTTATGCGAGAGAGGGCCCTCTAGAGCAAAATGTGTGTGAAATGCCCAGGGTAAAAAACTCACATTTCCATCAAAATGAGGACTTTCACTGGAAAGCTTCAGGACACCTTCAGGAAGCCTGCTCATGCTTTTTTTTCTTTAGCAAAGTGAGGACACCCCAAAATGTCCTCACTTTGAAAAATGGTCCTCACTTTGTTGGTCTAATAACTCGCGGCTGTCCTCACTTTGTAGGGTTCGCGGGAACACACACACACACACACACACACACACACACACACACACACACACACACAGTATATACATACACAAAGTATGCACGCACACAACAACAAAGAATATACACACAAACGGCCACACAATTTACCAATCCACATTATAACCCAACAATTCCAATTATTTTCTTTGTATCTTGATTTAAATCGGTGAATATTGCTTGCGCTGTACCCTCGAACAATTCCAAAGTGTGACACAGACACACACAAACTCTTCCTGGTGGTTCTTTGCACCTGGACTTAAAAGTTACAACATAAAGATCTTTCACTTTTTTCTCTTGTTGGGTTTGTAATATAAGAATTCCATAAGCTCATATTTGACTGTACCCCTTTGTAAACCTGGTTCAGAGTCAGACGGTGAGTCACAAAGCCAAAATACAGTATCCACTCTAATATCTATCCTGTGTCTCTGTAATACTTGGATTCTGACTCGGTTAAATTTAGTGAAAGGAAATGATCCAGGAGCCGTCGGTCACATTTAAAGAGCTTCATTTGTCATGGATTATCTCTGTTCAGATGAATTACAAAGGAATCAGTTTAAATCTACAGATTTACTGTCAGGAATTTATTCCGGCTAAATCTTTTCCATAAAAAAACACTTCCTCAGAGCTGTATGAGCGGCCGAAGACGCCTGTTTTTCATTTAAAGCAAAACATGCAACAAGAAAGGCTGATTTGGCAAAGTTAGTTAAACATTCTAGGGATCAGCACTCTGAGAAGGATGCACCAGCCTCTCTCTGGACTCTTTGTGTCCTCTCTGTTGCTCTTTAGGTCCTGATCAACAACATGAATCAAAATTTTAATCAAGAAGAAACTATAATTAGGTCACATTCTGTTTTGCTGTTATTTTGTCCTGAACGCATTATAAAACACATTATTTGCAAGATTTTCATCTACTTTCAATCAATATCAATGGCAACACTTGTTTTCCACAACATTTTTTATATTTTTTATTTATCTTAAATACTATTCATGTTAATTATTTAAACATTTTTTTTTTAATTTTGTCCATTACTGATTAACGTTGGTAGGTTGTGCCTTTTAGTCGGTGGTTGTAGGCCGTAGCCTCATTTCTCCGGTGGTACAGATCAGTTCATTTTTCCTCCACTCTGTGCAGCAGGCTGGAGGCTCAGCCGTATACTGACTCTTTCTGCTTTATTTACAGCTTTATGATTAAACTAAAGCAGTCAGAAAACGAAGCACCCACCAACACCTTTCATTACTTTTATTGGTTTCAGTGGAAATTAAAGTGTTTAGAAAAATCAAGTATTCTTCAGCAGAAAGATATCCCACTCCACAGACGAGATGGAGCTGGTGTTAAAGGGTAGAAGGAACTCTATGGTCAGTCCATGTTCTCTTTTAGTCACAGGTGTTAATGGGATGTTGTGGCTCTTAAAACAGTGTTGTAAAAAAGTGACAGGTTTGATTCTGAATCCACGTTTAGTAAGCATTGTTTCATCCTGTCGCTGACACAATCCTGAGTGTGGTTGACTCTGATGGATCAGAGCCGGTCCATATTGGGCTCGTCTGGGCTCGTCTGGGTCTGGAGCGACAGGAATGTCGGGAGCCGCCTGATGTTATCGGGAAACATCCAGACGACTTATCCACGGAATCTCAAACCTGCACCGAGCTGTTTACCACATAAATCTGAGCTTCAGCTGAGAACCAGCCCCGGGCCAACCATCTGCAGGTGTCGGACTGGACCAGGTGAGTTTATCTGAGCAAAACCAGGACCAGACGGGACCAGACCAACAGAGAGACCGAGCCCAGTCTAATGTTCCTTTAACGTTATACTTTAACGTGTATAGAAAGGCTGAAGAAATATAAAAACCTCCTAAACCTTAAACGATTAAATCTACTGGCAATGATTTTCTGAGATGTGTAAGGACAGAGCTATTTAGAGGATTAAATAGTCCTGACACTGAACTCAGAGTTCTGTAAAAGTTTTAAAGGGCAGATGATGATGACTTTTCAAAGCTCTTCTTCAGTCGTTGATAGCACCGTGGGACATGCTGTTGTTTAGATGCAAATTATGGGGCTGTTTCCAGCACTATTTAGTGTGTACTCTGTAAACTGTAGCTGTTACTAAAACATTTTACACAAAGTCTCAATTACACCCGATGAAAATAACACTACATTTGTCAGAAAATGGAGGTTTATTAAACCTTAAGGTTTATTACCTTTAACAACTCTTATCTTACATAGAAAATATACAAAAATATAATTAACTTAATTTCAAGGCTTAAATTATACAGTTACAGTTTTTACCTTCAGCTTCCTTCAGAAAACATTTATCCAAAACATGAAAATAAAACATAACCACAAGGTTGACTGTGTTTCCAGCCAAACCCACATCAAATACATGTCAACAATGAGTGAGGCATTATGTATTAAAAATTAACACATATTCAGATCAAAGAACAGCCATTTCCTCATCTGGTCGTTTTATGGCTTTTACACCGAGAGTGGTGTAGTCAGGGCGTTGGTTATATGCTCATGTGTTTCCATCGACGGGCTGCACAGTAACGACGTGTCCTTCAGAAGAGACACCAGCTCGACGGGACCTGGACCCGGACCTGGACCCGGACCTGGACCTGGACCCGGACCTGGAGCAGGACGTGGCCCGTTCTGAACCTGCTCTCTGCTCTTTTTGGTGGATTTCTTTGGTTCTTTGTAGCCGCTGAGCCTGGAAACCAGTGAGCGTTTGCGTTGAGTCTTTCTGATCTTCTTCTTGTCGGGGTCGTGGATGACACTGTGGCGCTGGAAAGAAAGAATAAATAATACAACCGAAGATGCACCAGTTTTTTAAAAACATTTAAAAATAAATAAATAAATAATGTGTAGTGTACTTCTTTCATTTCTCATTAATGATCTCATTACTTCTCAGATTGGATTTACTTTGTCTTTGTGAAACGTGGCTTAGGCCCAATGTTTTTCTGCCACTAAATGAAGCCCCTCCCCCTGATTATGCGTATGCACAGGTAGGTCGCACGTCGAAACTGGCCATTTCCACATACTGTTGTTGTGTCCTTGGGCAAGACACTTAACCTACATTGCCTCCAGTCATGTTCTGTAACACTGGTAAATAGTTTAATATCTGTAAAGATTATTATTATTATTATTTCAGCATTGATGGTGCCTGTCCAGATGTGTCAGCTGCTCATGGCACACGCACTCATGCCTCCATCCCATCAGAGATGCAGGTTTCTAAACCGAGTGCTCATAACAACTTGTTTCTTGTCCTCTTTAGTCCGTACGACACGGCGTTTTATTTTTCCAAAAACAACAGAACAGTTTTCCACTTTGCCACAGACCATTTTAAATGATCCTCGGCTCCAGAGAAAACACCTGAGCTTCTGGATCATGTTTAGATATGGCTTCTTTTTTGACCTGTAGAGTTTTAGCCGGGAATGGCACTATGGATTGTGTTCACCGACAATGTTTTCTGAATCTTTAGATGATGTTATGCACTGCAAATGATGATGGCTTCAAACTCTTTGCAATTTGTCTCTGAGAGACTCCTTTCTGATATTGTGCCACTATTTTTTGACGCAGCATTGGTAAAATTGGAGATACTCTGCCCATCTTGACTCTGAGAGACACTGCCACTTGGAGAGGCTCTTTTTATACCAAGCATGTTTCCAAATGGTCTTCTCTCTGTTCCTTAAATACACATTTGACTTTTTTGGAATGTGTAGCTCTCATAAAATCCAAAATGAGCCAATATTTGGCATGACATTTCAAATGTGATATGTCATCTATGTTGTATTGTGAATATAATATTGAAATATTGAAAGCTCCACATCATTGCATTCCGTTTTTATTCACAATTTGTACAGTGTCCCAACTTTTTAGGAATTGGGTTTGAAGTTGGTGACTTTAATATTCATCTAAATAAAGGAGTGTGACTCAACACCAGTTTGTTCATGAGCCCACACACATTAGTGGAAACTATCTGGATCTTGTTTTGGCTCGGGGAATAGATTTCCCATCTCTTCGTCTCCTCACTTTCATCTGCTGTTTCAAAACTCACTGGTGGAGTTCGAGATAAGTCATACATTTCCCTCAAATTGTTTTTGTGAATATGTTTCGTGTATTTCTATGTATTTTTCAACTGGACACATTCTTGCACGGCCTGTCCGTCCCGGAAGTGGATCTCTCCTTCTGTGGTTCTCCCTGAGGTTCCTCTTTTTCCCAGCTGGGTTTTTTGGGAGTTTTTTCCCCTCACCCTGATGGAGGGTCTAAGGACAGGGGATGTTGTCTAGTGCAGTCTGTTAAGCCCTTTGAGGCGGCTGTTGTTGCAATATTGGGCTATACAAAAATAAATGTCTTGCCAACAGTGTAATTTTGAGGTTTTGATTAGACAGGCTTCAACATTTTACACAATGCACCTTTAAAAAGGTTAGGTTTAAAGCCCTGCAGGATACTGACATCATGATGTATGAGAGTTTTACATTATAGAAATATAGTTTAATCAAATACTCACAGTGAGGCTCTGTTTCATGGCGAAGCTCCGGCCGCAGCCCGGATGAGGACAGGAGAAGGGCCGCAGCTCCTCGTGGAAAGAGCAGATGTGGCTCTGGAGGTTAAAGGCCGTGGTGAACGACCTCTCGCAGCCGTCTCTGGGACACTTCAGCACCAGCCGCGTCTCACTGTGGACGTGCTGGTGCTGCTGCAGACACCACGAGTCCGCAAACGTCTTACTACAGTGTTCACAGCTCACACGCGGCCTGTGCTGCTCCTTTCTGTGCCTCAAATACTTCGTCCAGGTCTTCCCTGTGAACGTGCAGCCCTCCTCTTCACAGGGATAGCCTCTGTGGACTTTCTCGTGCCGTTTAAGTTTACTCGGGAAGCTGAATCTCATGCGACAGCCTTCGAACGTGCACTGGTAAGGCGGGAGTTTGCAGTGCTGTTCACACATGTGGGACTTCAGCTGCTTGTTCTTCTTGAACTCGAGCCCGCAACCTTCGTAGGTGCAGGAGTATTTCCGGGGCTCCTGGCTGTGGAAACGGCTCATGTGTCTGAGGCGGTTAGAGTTGGTCGTGAAAGCCTCCGTACAACCATCAACGGAGCAGGGGAACGGCTTTTCTCCACTGTGGATCAGCTCGTGTCTCGCCAAATGATACGGGCTGCAGAAGGACTTACCTACAAACACAGAAGAGAGGACAGTCATAAGAGTCTGTCCCAGTCCCTCTTCTTCACAACAAATAATCCGTTTTGACTAGAGCTGTGCACTTTATTGAATATTTACTGTTGTCACATACAACTCCTCAAGGATTTGATGGTTTTTCCTGCGAGCTGATCAAATCCAGTTCTAACCCGGTCAAAACCTTTTTAAACTGGTTAAAATTTGTGTTGAACCAAATAAAGTCCATGAAAATCTGATTTTAAGCCATTTGAATGCCTTGAGAACAGCTGGCAAACATTTTTACATGTTTTAGATGGACTTAAACAGGTTTTAGTTGGTTAGTTTAGTTTGTTTCTTAAACAGAACCAAGTAACAATTTTACCTTCATAAATAGTTTTCTAAGTCCTTAAAATCCCCCTCTGGTGCATCTGAGCCCAAAACAGCACTTGAAGGTTGAGCTGCCACTGACCCGACGCATGTCTCGGGTTACGTTTACGCAAGAGTGACAAATTTTACTAAGATCGTACCGAAACTGCACACACTTTAATTCATCATCAGTCATGGTGGAGCCACCAAAAAGACAACCTGTCAGCAAGATGGAGAGCGTTGTTGTCCAGAGCTGCAGTATTTACAACAGTGTGACTCACTGAAGGAAGCTGTAGGGGAAGCTTTACCAAACTTACTTAGTTCTGCTTTAATGCTCAACATTTCATCTCTAAAGCTGGGCCGGACTTTGGACATGTCTGCTTTAGAACAACTTGTTTGACCTGTTTAGAACCTTTCAAAACCACTTACATATTTTAAAACAATTTTTATACAATGTCTCCAATTTAAAATAAAAAGACACACAAACACTCCAAGGTTAAATCCACTGAAAATCTGACAAAATTGGCCATAAACTCACTTTAATTTGTATTGCACATATTATAGCCTTCATTGGATTGCCATGATATTCATAATTAATAGATTTTGTCATATTCCCATTGTGAACTGGTTTGGTCAAGTCTTGAACAGTAAGTGCAGACACTAAAGTTTAAAATATCCATTAATTTCCCTCTGTATCTTTGAAATCTTATAGAAAAATCCTGGTTTTCTGATATATACATTTAGAATTCGAGGTTTCCAAAGGTCATTCAAGGGCCATTACCACTTGGATGTCACATAAACTCAACCCCCTTAGGTATATCTACTGATGGCTTTTTGGTTCCCTTTGCATCACAAGTCAAAAGTCTTTGTGTCATATTGGACTAACACTCTCTCTTTCACTTGTCACATTAACAATATCATTAGCACAGCCCTTTTCCACCTGCACTTAACATTTCCTGACTTCTACGCCCTTTTCATTCTCTCACCTCAACTACTTTAACGCCCTGTTCTCCAGTTTATCTCAGAAAGTCCTCTAGAATGTTCAAAACTCAACACATCCCACCGGTCCTTATACAACTCCACAAACAAATGAATACAAACTCCTTCTGCTCCTATTCGAGGCAAAACTGGTCGCAACTGGGGCCAAGGCCTTTAGCTGCTCTGCCCCTAAACTCTGGAACTCAGCCTATTCATTGGAAATGTGGTCTTTTATCTGTTTTATGCATCTTTGTCAATGTATGTTTAAAAAAATTATAGTACGGTGTCTATATTCCAACACATTTTATCTGGACACATGTTTAAAGACTATGTCCTCATCGCACAGCCACGTTAAAATATCACGTCCGTTTCCTAAAACATTGTTCAATCTCGATCCAAACCTTTTTTAATGATCATTTATAAACCTCTACATGGCCTACAAAAACAGCCTTGTCCCGGGCCTCACCGCAGTCCTGGTGTCCACACGTGTGCGGCTTCACTCCCGTGTGTTTACAAAGGTGCGCGTCCAGCTTCCACTGTTTGTTGTAGGCGGCGGTGCAGCCCTGGAACGAGCAGAAGTAGCGCTTGTGCTTCTCTGGTTTACTCTCCATTTTTCTGCCATAGACTGATCCACACGAAAGATGACTGGTCTCCGTAAAAGGCACCACGTTTTCGTTCTCCTCTTGACAGCGGCAGTTCCCATAATCCGCCGCTACAGTCGCCACTTCCGGTGTTAGGTAATGCTCTGCCTCCCCGTCAAGACCAACTTGGCTACAAAAAGCATAACTTTAGATTTATTAACACGTAGCAACAAAAATAACATTGCTTTTTGCATTATCATAACACCACATATAACAAGAGCAATAAAATATACACCTACAATGTATCAAACGTTATAAACGGCATGTATCATTTATTTTTCGAGGGGGTGCAATTCTAGCAATACACCAAAATGGAAACATGATATAGCTTTCTTTAAGTTTCTCAAAAATACAGCGGGCTAATCAAGTGATAGCTGTCGTAATATTTAACACTATATGTATGGCTTTAAACATTATTTAATTGTAGTTTTGTTTTACCTTAATTTCCTTGTTTTTACCTCTTTTTACAATCTTCGGAGGTTACTCGTTTGGCACAGTAGGCGGCGGTATACTGACATAGCTAACAAGCTGAAGAAGAACCCGGAAGTTACGTAGTAACCTCTTTACTTTGGAAATTTTAAAGCTACTTCGGGGTTTTTTGTAAGTATTCTGCGTAAATTAAATAACTTTGGCAGAAACACAATGATAAGAAGCAGCAGAAAGTGTATTTGAATAAGTTTTCAATTTGATGTTTCTCATGCCTGTGGACAAATAAGACGCTATCGGCTGCATTCTTGGCTACTTCGCTAATGTTAGCTTAGCCAAACAGGCTAGTTTGGATTCTGTAGACTTTATCAGATGTAATTAAAAAGGTTGAGCACTCTTACACTTAATTATTGATATGAACTAGGATCGAGAGAATAAAAAATATAAATGGATATATTTGTCGTGTTGTATTGGAAAACATAAGTGCAGCTCACAACACTAAATTAGACGTGTTGTTATTTCTAATGACTGAATTTAAATAAATAAATCCCCGCATAACACTCTATAACTTCAATATATGTGCACAGTACTGTTTAATATATATATAATATATATATTTTTACATTAATCTTGTAAAGCTCTCCCACCATAGTCCATTTTTTGTTCATTTTTTTTACAACATTTCTTGGAATATAGTTCCTGCTCCTTTGGTAACATCCAGCCAGCACAATGGTAAGTGTTGCTGTAAAATAATACATGTTACCACATATACACACACAAGTGTAATGATTAGTTATATGTCTTGCTTTGACACATTTTTCTCTCAACAGGGTGAAAGGAAAGGAACAAACAAATACTACCCTCCGGATTTTGATCCAGCCAAGGTTTGTTCATTACAGACTGTTACAGAAAGTTTTCATTCTTGTTTTAAAATATATTTAACCTTTGACACATCCCTGTTTCAGCATGGATCACTCAATGGCTACCACAAAACCCACGCTCTTCGAGAGAGAGCCAGGAAGCTGTCCCAGGGCATCCTCATCATTAGGTAAAGTATCCTCAACTCAGACTGTGGCACCTCTGTTTCAGCATGGTATACACTATAGTATGTTCATTTCCCTGTTGATTTAGCCATAATCAGTGGCTCACGCTGTGCTGCGTAAAACTAGTGCCCAGTAAAATGTTCTCAGCCTGCCCAAAACTATTTCTATTTAACATTACATTAACATTACAACATGTGTCTCTGCAGAGAGGAGAGCTGCACGTTGTTGGATAAATGCTTTTAAAGTGTAATTCATGTATAGTTCCCAATCGATCACATTTGATTATTATTATTAGCAGCTCATGCAGTTTCTCAAACGTTCAAGCCACATTTCAGTTTTGTTTTGAATGTGAACACAAAAAACTGAAGTTACTATTTTTGGGTCAATTTATTGGTCTTTTTTAAGGGATGGGTTACTTAAAAAAAAAAAAAATGGAAAAACCTAACTCTGTTTTTATATCCCACAGGTTCGAGATGCCCTACAACATCTGGTGTGATGGCTGCAAAAACCACATCGGGATGGGTAAGTCTGGGAACATCCTTGATTATGTCACTAGAATTGTCCAGGTAACTGTACTCAGAGGTATCTTCAGAAACTCCTAATGTGATACTGATGTTAAGATATCCTTGAAGAGAAATACTACAGCATTGCAGATTCTACTCAAGATGATCCGCTGTTATAGGATTTGAGTGGAAATAGGGTGCCTCATAATAATTTTCTGTTATGACGCAGGACTTGGTAAGTTACTTTAAGAAGAGAAGCTGTTTTTTTTACATCCTGCTCTGCTCTTATCAGCTTCATACATCAGCATTATTACTAGTTTTATAGCAGCATTGTGAGATTCTGTTCCCAAAATTAAAATTGGGAGTTTAAATTACGGGTTTTATTGTGATACAATGTTATATCAGCTGAGTGGACCAACAATGTCATGTTTTGTGATGCCATAAACCTTCCAGAGTATATTCTTATGTGACATTAGCAACAGCCAATGTGAGGATAATTTTGTCAACGGAGATTTTTTTCGGGGCTGACTGCTGCTCTAATGTTCTTGTTGTTGATGTTCTGTTTTTGCAGGGGTTCGGTACAACGCAGAGAAGAAGAAAGTGGGGAACTACTACTCTACCCCAATCTACAGGTAACCCATTATAAACACTGTCATAATTCTGGCCTCTCTGGTTTCAGTTACTGAGTTTCTGATTTGTTGTGTGCTCGTCCAGGTTCAGGATGAAGTGCCACCTCTGTGTGAACTATATTGAGATGCAGACCGACCCTCAGAACTGTGACTATGTGATCGTCAGCGGCGCTCAACGCAAAGAGGAGCGCTGGGACATGGCCGACAACGAGCAGATCCTCACCACAGGTACACGGCCGGCTGCAGTATGAGAGTGAGAACAATCGCTTTGATGTTGTGAATAAATAAAAATGTGTTTTTTCAGAGCACGCAGAGAAGGAGAAGTTAGAGACAGACGCTATGTACAAACTCGACCACGGCGGAAAAGACAAAGAAAAGCTGAAGAGAGCTCTGCCGTCTCTGTCCGAGCTGCAGGACCATCAGGCGGGATGGAAGAACGACTTTCAGCTCAACAGCACGCTCCGCAAGAAGTTCAGGGTACGTTACGGGTGTTTTAGACGGTGACTTCATCTCGAGTGGCTGCATGTCAGAACACAATCTATTCAGTAAACGTGAGTGTGTGTTAAAGATGTGCCCATGCGGCTGGTTATGGAGATAAAGCCTCTTACTTTCAGTGGCTGACAGACTCCGGACGACTAATAAGTGACGGAAGACAAAAATATTATTGGTCGAACAGTCACACAAGTTACTTTTTACAAATTTAGTGATTTTACTTTGTAATAGTTTTATAAATTAATGAATACTTTACCAAAGAAGGTCAAATGTGTCCCTAACTCATTCAATCCTGCATGTCACAGTCACACTGCTGTTCTTCAAGAAATCGCAAAGCATGTTTTTTTTTTTGACCGTCTAGTGACCATTTTCTTTTAGTTTTTTGCATACGTCTGAATACAGGTAGTACCAGAAATGCATTATTAGCTGCTTAGTGAAGGGAGTCTGCTCATCATCACCAGACTCTCCTAAATGTTAGTGCCTTTGACAGATTTCTGGAGAGTCCATTCACGACTTCCTCCTGACCTTTACGTTCACAGAGACACCTGTGAAAAGGACATCTGTGACTTTATTTATCTTTTTGGTCAAAGTAAATAGAAATAAGAGCCTTTCCTTGCTGCAGTGTAACTTCATTGAATCAACTAAAGTGGTGTGTGCTGTTGCAGACGGAGAAGAAGGTTTTTGCCGAACTGGAGGAGAAGGACAACGCTGTGAGAATGAGGACCAACCTGTCCATCCCTCTGCTGCCGGAGAAAGAAGAGGACAAGAGGCTAGCAGCTCTGCTCACCTTCCAGGCACCAGTCTGTGTGGATCACCTAGAGGAAAACTTAAAACATACAGAAACACATTAGGTGCTATTATAACATTAAAAGGTTACCAAACTAGTAAAGTACATATAGTGTTACAATAACAATTGCAGGGCTGGGTTAGGGTAGATAACAACAGGCTTCACATAAGATCATGGTCATAAGCTTGTAATAATTTCTATTTCAGATTTATAAATATTAAAATAGTAGTTTATACCTTAGATGTATTGAACAGCACTAGGTTCTAGGTACAGTTGTCACTTTACAACACACTCTGAAGGCAGTTCAATATAAGAGCAACAGAGACACCTTCTACATGTCCCAAACGGAGCTCATACACATAACGCTAGTGCAATCTTGTGTGCAATAACGATTTCATAGAAAAGTTAATTACTTTTTTTGCGAGATATTCTTACATTATCTTAACACATAATGATAGCACGTTATTTTCAAAAGTCATTAGCGGTGGGCTTCAGAGCATTGACGGTAGCCTACCGGAGCATATTTTCTACAGTCATTGTGTAGAGCACCCAGTGAATAATGCAGTTATATCAAGTAGCGCTCATTTGCCCGTTATATGTCAAAGCCATAACATGCTTAAGCCGATCACTTAAAAAATATTACAGCTGAAATTAATAAATATATTGTTTTGCTGTTAAACTTGTTTAACCATGTTCGTAATGCAAATAGTGTTTTTGAGCCTTGCTATATTGTATATCTGGATCTTTTTTTAAAGCATAAAGCAAAGCCAGTAAAAATAAATTTAAAATTCTACCTTAATTGTATTATAATTAACATCGAATTCTAAATGACCGTACTCGATGTAATTTTGATGGGTAAAAGTTGTTAGCTCGGCTAAATAGCTAAGTAATGCTACATATTTAGCCGTGTAAGTGCTCTCAAAACCACCCATAAAACCAAGAAAATAGTATTACTCACCGAAAAACTGAAGACCACACTTCTTGGAGGGTCTGTTAGTACAGCCAACAGCACAGCAAGCCATTTACACAACTTTCTTCTTAAATACTCAGAGAACAGCCGAGGGTAAAGAAGCCTGACACACTGATCGCCTAACATGCGCCAAGCCAGCAAGTATCACGGAGGAGCTAACTAGCCACTTGTTAGCCAGCTAGCCACACGACGTGCGCGAGGCTCGGTGATTGACACATGCGAGTCAAGATAACCACACCCACAATTATGCACAAAACTAAACTTTTCAGATAGCATAAACGGACGTAATAATCAAAAATTCACCCCCCCCAGAGTTGTCACATGGTAAAAACTTAGCTCTAGAGACAGGAGCCATCTTTTGTACCAGGCTGTAAACATGTTTTTTACACCCGTAAAGTCGCCATTGGGTTTCTCCTTATATTTCCGCTTTTGGAGCCTGCCCTCTGGTAGACGGCGGTATATTGCCGTATTTCGATGTATTTTGACGTATGGCGGCGCCCTTACGCAGGGACCGTTTAGGGGGTTCCATCTTAGACGCTTGGTTTTTACCTCTTTTTACAATCTTCGGAGGTTACTCGTTTGGCACAGTAGGCGGCGGTATACTGACATAGCTAACAAGCTGAAGAAGAACCCGGAAGTTACGTAGTAACCTCTTCACTTTGGAAATTTTAAAGCTACTTCGGGGGTTTTTGTAAGTATTCTGCGTAAATTAAATAACTTTGGCAGAAACACAATTATAAGAAGCAACAGAAAGTGTATTTGAATAAAATTTCAATTTGATGTTTCTCATGCCTGTGGACAAATAAGACGCTATCGGCTGCATTCTTGGCTACTTCGCTAATGTTAACTTAGCCAAACAGGCTAGTTTGGATTCTGTAGACTTTATCAGATGTTATAAAAAAGGTTGAGCACTCTTACACTTAATTATTGATATAAACTAGGATCGAGAGAATAAAAAATATAAGTGGATATATTTGTCGTGTTGTATTGGAAAACATAAGTGCAGCTCACAACACTAAATTAGACGTGTTGTTATTATTTCTAATGACTGAATTTAAATAAATAAATCCCCACATAACACTCTATAACTTCAATATATGTGCACAGTACTGTTAAATATATTTATAATATATAGATTTTTACATTAATCGTGTAAAGCTCTCCCACCATAGTCCATTTTTTGTTCATTTTTTACAACATTTCTTGGAATATAGATCCTGCTCCTTTGGTAACATCCAGCCAGCACAATGGTAAGTGTTGCTGTAAAATAATACATGTTACCACATATACACACAAGTGTAATGATTAGTTATATGTCTTGCTTTGACACATTTTTCTCTCCACAGGGTGAAAGGAAAGGAACAAACAAATACTACCCTCCGGATTTTGATCCAGCCAAGGTTTGTTCATTACAGACTGTTACAGAAAGTTTTCATTCTTGTTTTAAAATATATTTAACCTTTGACACATCCCTGTTTCAGCATGGATCACTCAATGGCTACCACAAAACCCACGCTCTTCGAGAGAGAGCCAGGAAGCTGTCCCAGGGCATCCTCATCATTAGGTAAAGTATTCTCAACTCAGACTGTGGCACCTCTTTTTCAGCATGGTATACACTATAGTATGTTCATTTCCCTGTTGATCTAGCCATAATCAGTGGCTCACGCTGTACTGCGTAAAACTAGTGCCCAGTAAAATGTTCTCAGCCTGCCCAAAACTATTTCTATTTAACATTACATTAACATTACAACAAGCGTCTCTGCAGAGAGGAGAGCTGCACGTTGTTGGATAAATGCTTTTAAAGTGTAGTGCTGTATAGTTCCCAATCGATCACATTTGATTATTATTATTAGCAGCTCATGCAGTTTCTCAAACGTTCAAGCCACATTTCAGTTTTGTTTTGAATGTGAACACAGAAAACTGAAGTTACTATTTTTGGGTCAATTTATTGGTGTTTTTTAAGGGATGGCTTACTTAAAAAAAAAAAAAATGTGGGAAAAACCTAACTCTGTTTTTATATCCCACAGGTTCGAGATGCCCTACAACATCTGGTGTGATGGCTGCAAAAACCACATCGGGATGGGTAAGTCTGGGAACATCCTTGATTATGTCACTAGAATTGTCCAGGTAACTGTACTCAGAGGTATCTTCAGAAACTCCTAATGTGATACTGATGTTAAGATATCCTTGAAGAGAAATACTACAGCATTGCAGATTCTACTCCAGATGATCTGCTGTTATAGGATTTGAGTGGAAATAGGGTGCCTCATAATAATTTTCTGTTATGTGGCAGGACTTGGTAAGTTACTTTAAGAAGAAAAGCTGTTTTTTTACATCCTGCTCTGCTCTTATCATCTTCATACATCAGCATTATTTCTAGTTTTATAGCAGCAGTGTTAGATTCTGTTCCCAAAATTAAAATTGGGAGTTTAAATTACGGGTTTTATTGTGATACAATGTTATATCAGCTGAGTGGACCAACAATGTCATGTTTTGTGATGCCAAAAACCTTCCAGAGTATATCCTTATGTGACATTAGCAACAGCCAATGTGATGATAATTTTGTCAACAGAGATTTTTTTTTTTTTTATCGGTGCTGACTGCTGCTCTAATGTTCTTGTTGTTGATGTTCTGTTTTTGCAGGGGTTCGGTACAACGCAGAGAAGAAGAAAGTGGGGAACTACTACTCTACCCCAATCTACAGGTAACCCATCATAAACACTGTCATAATTCTGGCCTCTCTGGTTTCAGTTACTGAGTTTCTGATTTGTTTTGTGCTCGTCCAGGTTCAGGATGAAGTGCCACCTCTGTGTGAACTACATTGAGATGCAGACCGACCCTCAGAACTGTGACTATGTGATCGTCAGCGGCGCTCAACGCAAAGAGGAGCGCTGGGACATGGCCGACAACGAGCAGATCCTCACCACAGGTACACGGCCGGCCCCGAGACGGATGCAGTATGAGAGTGAGAACAATCGCTTTGATCTTGTGAATAAATAAAAATGTGTTTTTTTCAGAGCACGCAGAGAAGGAGAAGTTAGAGACAGACGCTATGTACAAACTCGACCACGGCGGAAAAGACAAAGAGAAGCTGAAGAGGGCTCTGCCGTCTCTGTCCGAGCTGCAGGACCATCAGGCGGGATGGAAGAACGACTTTCAGCTCAACAGCACGCTCCGCAAGAAGTTCAGGGTACGTTACGGGGGTTTTAGATGGTGACTTCATCTCGAGTGGCTGCATGTCAGAACACAATGTAAACGCAAGTGTGTGTGTTAAAGATGTGCCCATGCGGCTGGTTATGGAGATAAAGCCTCTTACTTTCAGTGGCTGACAGACTCCGGTCGACTAATAAGTGACGGAAGACAAAAATATTATTGGTCGAACAGTCACACAAGTTACTTTTTACAAATTTAGTGATTTTACTTTGTAATAGTTTTATAAATTAATGAATACTTTGCCAAAGAAGGTTAAATGTGTCCCTAACTCATTCAATCCTGCATGTCACAGTCACACTGCCGTTCTTCAAGAAATCGCAAAGCATGTTTTTTTTTTTGTCCGTCTAGTGACCATTTTCTTTTCGTTTTTTTGCATACGTCTGAATACAGGTAGTACCAAAAATGCATTATTACCCGCTGAGTGAAGATGGTCTGCTCATCATCACCAGACTCTCCTAAACCTTTGTGCATTTGACAGATTTCTGGAGAGTCCATTCACGACTTCCTCCTGACCTTTACGTTCACAGAGACACCTGTGAAAAGGACATCTGTGACTTTATTTATCTTTTTGGTTAAAGTAAATAGAAATAAGAGCCTTTCCTTGCTGCAGTGTAACTTCATTGAATCAGCTAATATGGTGTGTGCTGTTGCAGACGGAGAAGAAGGTTTTTGCCGAACTGGAGGAGAAGGACAACGCTGTGAGAATGAGGACCAACCTGTCCATCCCTCTGCTGCCGGAGAAAGAAGAGGACAAGAGGCTAGCAGCTCTGCTCACCTTCCAGGCACCAGACTGTGAGCAACACTAAAAAAAAACAATCCTCACAAAGGCTGACATGTAACGAAATCCCATTAAGACCCGATTTCCTTGGCTATTTCGTGTCTCCAGAGACGGGGAAACTAGTTTTAAAGGAGGGATAAGGCGCTTATATAGTCTTTCTTTGTGACACCTGCATTTACCGTTCTTAGGCTCGAGTTATACTTGCCAATAAGCCAGATGTCAGTCTTGTGAAATGCATTTTTTCGCCCCTGTACAACCAGTTAAAATGCCTCATATGTTCCTTTTAAAAATATTCATATTACAATGGTTGGAGTCTATAAGTAACACAATATCAGTCATGCTAATTTCCTTTAATACTAATTGTTTTGTTTGTATTTCCTCTTCAGCCTACGAGGACAAGCAGCACCACAAACGAAGGGAGATCTCCAGTCGTTCCTGGTTCAATTCGTCCTCCTCGGCTCCAGGGGGCGCCGCTGTGAGTCTGCTCCAGAGATTGGGGCAGCAGGGGAAAGAGGCAGCTGTGGCCAAAGCCCTGAGCCCCTCACTGAGCCCCCTGATCCTGAGACGGACATCGACCGGAACCAAATCTGAACCGAGTGCAACCATCACGAGACAACAGCCGGACTCTGAGAGAAATACAGTGGGACGAGAGAATAATGAGAGTGGAACAGAGGCAAAAACAAAAGAGATGTATAACGGACTAACGCAGACAGAGGAGAAACAGATAGACAGTAGTTCTGGAAGAGGCACGTCGTTAGTGGTAGATTACAGTGACTCGGACTCAGACAGTGCACAATAAAAACACTTTTTTAACACAAATCTACAAAAATGGTAAATCTCATTTAACCAAAAATGGAAGATTAAAGACACAGCTGTTGGTTTCAAAGCAGCATAATGCAAAAAAAAGCTAAACTTAAAGTAAAATCAAATGAATAAACCTGTTGCTCACATATTGTGTACATACCTTATCTGTCTGTGCCCTATGTTTTCAAATGATCTGCTGTTTTTTGACTTTTGATAAATTCAGGAGCAGTTTACAAACGGAAACAAAGCCGTGTGGACTGAGACGGTTTAGTCGCTGTTTCAATTATTTATTTTTAATTCATTTGTTGGGTCGCTTTAAAAGATAATAAATTCCTCTTCCACAGACTGATTGTGGACTTTTATTGCAGTGGTTCTGTCCTGCAGCTCACTGGACGCTCTGTTCAAAAGCCGAGTGCAGGGGATGGTCCATGTTGTGAGTCTTATGTTTATAGCTCTAACATAAGAAACCAAACACTACAGGGCGTTGTTAGAGCTCATTTTTATCATTCATCTTTTCATTCTATGGTTTTGGGCTGAAGCCTGTCCCAGAGGCTGTGGGTCTGGAGCCTATCCCAGCTGCTCTGGGTCTCAGGTGGGGTACACCCTGGACATGTGACTCACTCGAAGAGGAGGCTAGTGTCAATGATTACACAAAATGTACTTTTGTCCCGGTCCTTCGCCCCAACAACCGCATAGCAACCTTTCCTGCATTAATTTTAATAAACCTCATTTTCCTCTACAAAAGGCTAATACATGACCTCAAAATGAAGTTTGGAGCTGACCTTTAACCTCATTCTCTGAGTTCAGTGACATCAGTGTCGACCAGTGTCCTTTTCTTCTGTTAAAATCGTAAGCTCTTGTTCTTCACAGATTCCAGAGTCCTGTTGCTCTGCTGTTGAACTGGTCACGTCCCAGAACAGGCTCCTCACTGTGGCCTCTGTCGGAACCAAGATTTTTCAGTGTTTTGTTTTGTCAGATTTTCTTTGTCCCGTTGACAGCAGTATATTATTTGCTCTCTGTGGTTTAGCTCCTGCCTGCTTCTCCAAACTACTGTAAGAAAAACAGAACTGTCTTTGTATAAAATGCTGCACCATAAAAACCATATGTGAACGAGGCTTATGGATATTTACACAGACTATTTATTTTTCTTTCTGTGTTGTTGCTCAGCTGAAGACATTTAAAAAGCATGTTACAGAGCAGTTATTATTTTCATAGAAAGAAAGACAGTAAAAAGAAGCTTATGTTTGAACTTCAGCTTTATCAAATGAAATGTGAAATATTCTGTCCTATTCCTTTACGTTTTGTCTCCTGAACTTAGTAACATGGAAAAGGCCTGGATATGTGAGGAAATTCCCATTTTGTGTTAAACCTTTGCCCTCAAAAGTCGATAGGCAGTGGATAAACAGACCTCTTATGATTAAACTGATCTTACCTCAGCTCAGTTTCCCAGGTGCTGCCGCTCGACATGGATCGGTGGAAACTACGCAGCGTTTTACTTTTGAGTCTGTTCTGCTTCGTTGATGCACAGTTGAGTAAACATTTATTTTTTATAAACCATTATTTTGTCTGTGTTACATTGTTGACTGATGTTTTTTTTTTCAGAGTCCACTGGACAGAAAGGTAAGACAACATTCATTCATTAATTTTCTTCTTAGTCCTGTTAGGCGTTGTGAGTGACTGGAGCCTATCCCAGCAGCTTTGGGCCTTAGGCAGATGAATGAATAATACATTTAAAACTAAAATAAGGTTGTCCAGAGCCTCTTGTACTCATTTCAGCTCCTCCGATACTGACATATGAGTACTTTATTCACTGCACGGTCAGTTTCTGTCAGTTTCTTGACAAGTGTCTTCGTTGGCCCTGATTTAGTTTCTTAAACCGGTTAAAAACTGGTTTTATCATCAGTTTCATTTTGAGGTCGACAGATTAACAGACCTTATGATATTGATTTAAGTGCAGCATAGACTCCACACTTTAGTGTTTCTTAGTTTATAGTTTCTTGTTGCGTATGTGCCGTTCATTCAGTCTCAGGTTCTGTTAGAGTTTAATGGAATTTTATCTTTTCTCTTCTTAAAGTGCCACTGCGCAACTTTAAAGTCCAAAAATATACAATATTCAATATTCACATAAAAACCATGAACACATTTTCCTTTAACCCTCAAAGAACCCTCAGGCCCTTTTTTAATTTTTTTAAATAATTTTTCTTATTTGGTTTGGTGATGATTACAGCTGAGTTTCAGCTTTTGGCATGACTGTTTCTTTTATTTATTTTTTCTTAATCTAATGTCAGTGACTGTCACAGGTCTATTTTACACAAACAAAACTGGATCTAAAATCATCATCTGGTATTTCCTGCATAAACCTCTTAAACCCCTTACACTCTGTCAAAAACTACCAGATACTCAATACATTTCAGAAGCTCAAACTGTCAGTGTGTTTAAATTGAACAAAAACCTGTTAAATCTGACTAAAACCAGATTAAACATCTGAAAAGTCAACATGGCACTGACATCAGTGCCTGGTTGGTAAATAAAGGTTTTGGTTCTGGTTTGTAAAATGTTGTAATTTATAATTTCATCTCATGTGCTTTTCAGATTTGAGTCGTTTGGTAGTTACTTGGATCGTCACAGGTAAATAAACCTTCTGCTGAGAATGAATCATGTTTATTTTATATCTGGGAAAATATTGTTTTTCCTCTTTTCACTATTTTGTCTTTAACGTCTCTTTTAACTTTTGTCTTTTAAAGGAAAGATAATGTCAGAGAGGTCCCCATCAGCACAACACCCAGGTAAATCCCTCTGTTAGATACCAACAAAACCCTGTTTAAATCCAAAATAACCCTGTTTAAATCCAACATAACCCTGTTTAAATCCTGTTTAAATCCCACAAAACCCTGTTTAAATCCAACAAAAACCTGTTTAAATCCTGTTTAAATCCAACAAAAACCTGTTTAAATCCCACATAACCCTGTTTAAATCCCACATAACCCTGTTTAAATCCCACATAACCTTGTTTAAATTTAACAAAAATCATTTTAAATTTAACAAAAACCTGTTTAAATCCAACACAAACCTGTTTAAATCCAACAAAAACCTGTTCTAATCCAAATATAACCGGATTTAAACAAACTGAAACCTTTCTAATTCAAATGAAACCTGTTTAAATTCCATTAAATCTGTTTAAATCCAACAGAAAGATGTTAAGTCTGACATGTTTAGGACCCAACTAAAGCCTTTTCAAGTCTAGATAAAACCTGTTTAAGTAAACACAAATCAGTCTAAACCTGTTTAAATTAATCCAAAACATATTTAGTTTCGTGTAGGCTGGTGTTTTTTGTGCTGTGGTACTTTATTCTGATTGAGAAACTGCTTTATGTGTAAAACCTGTTCAAAGTCCACCTGCTGTGGTTTCATCAGACCTTTATTTACATTTTACAGGGTTCAGTAACAGGCTCATGCTTGAAACAGATAAATTATAGAAGACGTAGTAGCTCAGTGGGTAGAGCGGTCGTCCTTCAACCGAAAGGAAGGTTGTACGATTCCCATTCTCCACAGTTCATACTGTTGTTGTGTCCTTGGGCAAGACACTTAACCCTCCTTGCAGTGGCTGTAACACTGGTAATTAGAAGCTCAATGTAAGTCTCTGGATATAAGCATAAGCTAAATGAATAAATGTAAATGTAAAACCTGCTAAAGTCCAACTAAAACCTGTTAAAATCCAATTTAACTCCATTTGCATCAAACAAAAAAATATCAGATCCAACCTAATCCTTGTTAAATCCATTTCCATTCTGTTAAAGCACAACTAAGTCTAACTAAAACTGGTTCATATCCAACTAAGACCTGCTCAAATCCAAGAAGACCTTTTTGAGACCAACCAGAATGGGTTAAAATAACTTGAACTTTTCAATACTAGTAAATACTGTCAAGTTAGAGTCAACAGTAAAACCAGTGCTGCCAGTTCACAGTGAATAATCTCCCATGATGCCTTGCTGCAGGTTCACAGTCCTGGCTCCAAACGTGCTGAGGGCGGACAGCGATGAGAACCTCTTCCTTCAGGCGGACGGTGTTTCCAGACAGATCCCTGTGATCGTCCAAGTGTATGACTTCAGCAAAGCCATCCAGCTGATGACGAGCCGCTCCGAACTGAGCACCGCCAACGACTACCACACCCTACTGTCCATCCGGGTCAGGCTCCAGACAAAACCTGTTCAGGGCCAGCTGGAACCTGTTCAGGGCCGGCTGGAACCTGTTCAGGACCGGCTAAAACCTGTTCAGGCCAGACAAAACCTGTTCAGGACCAACTAGAACCTGTTCAGAACCAGCTAGAACCTGTTTAAGACCGGCTCGAACCTGTTCAGGACTGGCTAGAACCTGTTCAGGACCGGCTCGAACCTGTTCAGGACTGGCTATAACCTGTTCAGGCCAGACAAAACCTGTTCAGGACCAACTAGAACCTGTTCAGGACAGGCTAGAACCTGTTCAGGACCAACTAGAACCTGTTCAGGACCGGCTAGCACCTGTTCAGGACTAGCTAAAACCTGTTCAGGACCAACTAGAATGTGTTCAGAACCAGCTAGAACCTGTTTAAGACCGGCTCGAACCTGTTCAGGACTGGCTAGAACCTGTTCAGGACCGGCTCGAACCTGTTCAGGACTGGCTATAACCTGTTCAGGCCAGACAAAACCTGTTCAGGACCAACTAGAACCTGTTCAGGACCAACTAGAACCTGTTCAGGACAGGCTAGAACCTGTTCAGGACCAACTAGAACCTGTTCAGGACTAGCTAAAACCTGTTCAGGACCAACTAGAATGTGTTCAGGACCGGCTAGAACCTGTTTAGGACCGGCCAAAACCTGTTCAGGACCGGCTAGAACCTGTTCAGGACAGACTAAAACCTGTTTAGGACCGGCTAGAACCTGTTCAGGACTGACTAGGACCTGTTCAGGACCAACTAAAACCTGTTCAGGACCGGCTAGAATGTGTTCAGGCCAGACTCAAACCTGTTTAGGAACAACTAGGACCTGTTAAGGACAGGCTAGAACCTGTTCAGGCCCGGCTAGAACCTGTTCAGGACCGGCTCAAACCTGTTCAGGACCGGCTCGAACCTGTTCAGGACCGGCTCGAACCTGTTCAGGACCAGCTAAAACCTGTTCAGGACCAACTAGAACCTGTTCAGGACCAACTAGAACCTGTTCAGGACTAGCTAAAACCTGTTCAGGACCATCTAGAACCTGTTCAGGACCATCTAGAACCTGTTCAGGACCGACTCAAACCTGTTCAGGACTAGCTAAAACCTGTTCAGGACCATCTAGAACCTGTTCAGGACAGACTAAAACCTGTTTAGGACTGGCTAGAACCTGTTCAGGACAGATTAAAGCCTGTTTAGGACTGGCTAGAACCTGTTCAGTACTGACTAGAACCTGTTCAGGACCAACTAAAACCTGTTCAGGACTGGCTAGAACCTGTTCAGGACTGGCTAGAACCTGTTCAGAACCAGCTAAAACCTGTTTAAAACCAGTTTACATGCATCAAGTGAAAGAAACAGAATTACATGAAACGCAAAATAATAATTGTAGGACTTGTTTTTCTGAACTGGCAGCTTCCGTCTGAAAATCTGAGACGTGACGAGAAGAAGGACAAATACGTTTATTTGAAAGTGACCTTCGAGGGCTTCCACTCAGACGAGCAACTGATCCCTGTGACCTTTCACTCAGGATACATGTTCATCCAGACGGACAAACCCATCTACAGACCAGGGGACATGGGTCAGCACCTCTCCAATTAAAACCTGTTCAAATCTAACTAAAACCTGTTCAAATCCAACTAAAACCTGTTCAAATCCAACTAAACCCTGTTCAAATCCAACTAAAACCTGTTCCAGTCTGTTTTAATCCAAACATGCTTAATAAAGGCTCATGGCAAACTTTGCTTTGATTCACGTCTAAATAAAATTCATTGTTGCAAGTTAGAAGTTGTATGGGAGTCTTTATGCACTAGTTGAGCCAGTGTACGCACTCTTCCTCCTACGCTCTTGTCTTCAGTCGAAGATCTGCAAAGGATTCCTCTTTTAATGCTTCGTTCAGTCAAAAAAGAAATGGAACCTCAGTCTTATTTCCTGTCCACAGTTCGTTTCAGAGCCTTTGTGTCTTCCCTGACTTTCAAGGCCTTGGAGGGAAACATCATGGCTGACATCAAGGTAAAGACCAATTAATACACAGACCTGATTTATTTAATGCTGAATAACGTCTGTGTGTAATGCTGGTGTGGATAATGCATTAAACATTGGTTAATTTGTGCAGAACCCAGACGGCATCGTGGTTTATCAGACGTCAAGGATGAAAGCCGTCAATGGCATCTTCAAGGACACCTTTACTCTCACTGAACTCGTCAAGTGAGACGTTTTTATCCTTGGTCTTCTTCACAAACATAATTTTATTCTAGAAAGCGGCTACTGTAGTTTGAGTTCTGACCCTCTAAAGCTGCTGTAGTTTGAGTTCTGACCCTCTAAAGCTGCTGTAGTTTGAGTTCTGACCCTCTAAAGCTGCTGTAGTTTTTCTAACCCTCTAAAGCTTCTGTAGTTTGAGTTCTGACCCTCTAAAGCTGCTGTAGTTTAAGTTCTGACCCTCTAAAGCTTCTATAGTTTGAGTTCTGACCCTCTAAAGCTGCTGTAGTTTGAGTTCTAACCCTCTAAAGCTTCTGTAGTTTGAGTTCTGACCCTCTAAAGCTGCTGTAGTTTGAGTTCTGACCCTCTACAGCTTCTGTAGTTTGAGTTCTGACCCTCTAAAGCTGCTGTAGTTTGAGTTCTGACCCTCTACAGCTGCTGTAGTTTGAGTTCTGACCCTCTAAAGCTGCTGTAGTTTGAGTTCTGACCCTCTGAAGCTGCTGTAGTTTGAGTTCTGACCCTCTAAAGCTGCTGTAGTTTGAGTTCTGACCCTCTAAAGCTGCTGTGGTTTGAGTTCTGACCCTCTAGAGCTTCTGTAGTTTGAGTTCTGACCCTCTACAGCTGCTGGAGTTTGAGTTTTGACCCTCTAAAGCTGCTGTAGTTTAAGTTTTTAATTCATTTGTTTTCCTGTTCAGTGAGGGAATGTGGACAGTAACAGCAAAGTTTGACCACTGGCAGCAAAACACGTTCAACTCAACGTTCGAGGTGAAAAAATACGGTATGTTCCTCTCATTCAACTGTAAAAACAAACACCCCAATTCTGTTCAATAAAAAGTCTGTTCTGTTTCAGTGCTTCCTGCTTTTAATGTCACTTTGACACCAAAAAAACCCTTCTTCAGTCTCGATGACAGTGAACTGGCCGTAGAGATCACAGCCAGGTGAGTGCACGTATCTTAAAGGGACAGTACACTTTGGCTCAATCAAACCTGATCCCCTTCATTAGACTCTTAATGGGCCAGGAGCTAGATCTATACCTTAGTACACAATAAGTTCATAATCTTTTTTATCTAGCCCTGCCTTGTTTGGTCTTAGGCCACATTTCAGTGCCATAAAATATCTGTATAGTTAATGTGGGACTGTGTGTGTTTGTGCAGGTATTTGTACGGGCAGCCAGTTCTGGGCAGAGCCTACGTCATGTTTGGAGTCAAGCACAACGAGGAGATGGTGAGGTTACCGTCAGTGAAGCTGCTCACAGACGTAAGTCTTCTTCAGTCTTCTGTACATGTCTCTGAGGTCATTTTAAAAACTCAACATAGTTCATTAGTCTTGTATTTCTTTGTTCTGTTGTTCTCCTGAAGCTGGACGGAGGAACAGTGACTCTGACGATGAACGAGCTGAGAGCGGCCTACCCCAACGTCAGGTCTTTGGTCGGGAAGTCCATTTATGTCAAAGCATCTGTCCTCACACAGTCAGGTACTAAACTGGACCTGGTCTAAGACTGGACTAACTCTGTCTCCTTCAAACACTGATCTCTGTGAGTCTGGACCTGGTCTAAGACCGGACTAACTCTGTCTCCTTCAAACACTGATCTCTGTGAGTCTGGACCTGGTCTAAGACTGGACTAACTCTGTCTCCTTCAAACACTGACCTCCGTGAGTCTGGACCTGGTCTAAGACCGGACTAACTCTGTCTCCTTCAAACACTGATCTCTGTGAGTCTGGACCTGGTCTAAGACTGGACTAACTCTGTCTCCTTCAAACACTGACCTCCGTGAGTCTGGACCTGGTCTAAGACCGGACTAACTCTGTCTCCTTCAAACACTGATCTCTGTGAGTCTGGACCTGGTCTAAGACCGGACTAACTCTGTCTCCTTCAAACACTGACCTCCATGAGTCTGGACCTGGTCTAAGACTGGACTAACTCTGTGTCCTTCATCAAATACTGACCTCCATGAGTCTGGACCTGGTCTAAGACTGGACTAACTCTGTCTCTCATCAAACACTGACCTCCATGAGTCTGGACCTGGTCTAAGACCGGACTAACTCTGTCTCCTTCAAACACTGACCTCCGTGAGTCTGGACCTGGTCTAAGACCGGACTAACTCTGTCTCCTTCAAACACTGACCTCCGTGAGTCTGGACCTGGTCTAAGACCGGACTAACTCTGTCTCCTTCAAACACTGACCTCCATGAGTCTGGACCTGGTCTAAGACTGGACTAACTCTGCCTCCTTCAAACACTGACCTCTGTGAGTCTGGACCTGGTCTAAGACTGGACTAACTCTGTCTCCAGTGTTGGGAAAGTTCACTTTCTACAAGAACTAGTTCAAAGTTCAGTTCACACATTTTAAAATGAACTAGTTCAGTTCATAGTTCAAACTTCAAAATTTTGAACTAAGTTCACAGTTCCAAAAATGAACTATTTCTTAGTTCTTTTTTTCCATATGTTGCGAGCTATTATTTTTCAAAATTATTGCCACAGCCCATATACAGTAGAATCACAGACAGCAATTATTTTATCAGTTTTAACAATGAAGCTATGTGTCAGATTTAATTTTCATATCCAATTCTGAATCCTTATCAAACCAGGGTTTACATTAGCATTGAGGGGACAGCATTTCCCCATTGTTGCTTTAACGCGTTGTTGCTGTCCATTCACTCTACACTAGTAGCAGCTGCAGCTTTCAACCAAACAGTACATTCTCAAAAACATGAGGACAAACGTGCTGCTTGAATGGTCGTTTTTAATGAGAAATTATTAAAAGAAAAACAGGACAGTAATCATTAAGGTGCAATCATACAATTCTTTTAAATGATCATACGCCTTGTTACGTGCTGCTGTCGCCGCTTTTTTTTTTTTTTTGATGACGCGTCACACATGCGGCGGACGGCGGGGCGACACTTGTGGCTGGTGTTGTCAGATTTGGTGTTATTCCGCTACATATTGAGACCCGTTTGTGGTGTGTTTTAGCTAGGTTTTCGCCTGAAAGGCTCTATAGAAATCTGGCACCCTATTGAAAAAGTTAACCTGAGAGAGCGTGCCGTTCACAGACACCAGAATGAACGAGTTCACAGTTACGTTCATCAGGCAGTATTACCGCACGTTCAGTTCACGTTCGCCCAAAATATGAACGCGTTCATGAACTATCGTTCAATGAACGCGTTCAGGCACAACACTGCTGAACAGGCCTTTAAACCCCGATAGAAGACGAGCCTCCCAAAGGCGACCAGGAGTTAATTGCAATCTTTCCCCATTTTTATCGTTTTTTTTCTTTTAGGGTAAAATGTTGTCATGTAAAAGTTGTAACAGCTCCTTCTGACTACACCTCACTTCACAGACAATCACTCTACTTCCTGTCTCACAGTGCATTATGGGTCGCTGGACAAAGGGTTTTTAGATGTAACCCTTTCAAAATGATTCTGGGAGCATTGTTTTCCTAAAGAGACATGACATGACCAATATAAAGGGCTGTCATCTGGTTCATACAGACCAGAGGCATCCTCTGAGAAAAGGATTGTAGACAGTGTGATGAAGGATTACTGAAACCCAAATAGGGCTGGGCGATATCTCGAATATACTTGATATATCGCGACTTGTAGTCCAGCATCGAAGCGCAAGTATAATGATCACCTTAATAACCTAAGTATAGAAGCTTATTTTATTTTAGATGCTTGTTTGTAGATTAACTTTTACATACTTGCGGTCTTTCCCTCTCACAGAGAGACAAAACAAACGCACATAGTTACAAAGCGTCGACGCGTCAGTGGGCGTGTCAGGACGGCGCAGTAGAAGCCTCATTCTCTAAACGCGAGCTGGTAAACGCGAAAATGACAAATAAAAATCACACTTGTGATGAAGCTTTGGCTTTAGTAATGGCTGACTCTGATTCTGAGGGAGAACATCTACATTTAGAGTCTTTTCAGCCGAGTGAAAGTGAGAATGAGCGAAAGTGAGAGTGCATGTGTGACTTGGATAGCGGCGGCGCTGCTCATGCCTCTCTCTGTAGCTGCATAAAGCACACTCTGTTTTTCACACACTTTGCCCAAAATCAGTGACAGAAACTAGTCGCTCTGGCCGCGGTAGTGCTTTACCTTTAGCACCTGCTGCTTTACCTTTAGCACCTGCTGCTTTACCTTTAAAGCAGTGAGCCGTGTGGGAGAAATACGTGTTGTTCATGCTCACACTTTACCCAGTCGAGGAGGGAGGGGTGAACATAGTCAGTGCAAATGCAGTCACCAAAGCAGCGATAGTAATAAAAGTGATGTGTGCTGTGTCTTATGAGAGGTCCCACACTCTCATAAGACACTAAAACTACTAACTATGCCATTTGGATAAGAACAGATAAAGCTAATGCATCCAAACACCTACAGTCCATGTGTATATTTCTCAGATCTATTTTTATACTATATTAATAATTATTATTGTTATGATATATTAGAAGTTGTAGTTGTACTGTAGTTACTAATGTTGCTTTACAAGTTACTGTTATTAATAGCTTAATTGCAGAAAAAGACAGAAAAAAGGAAAAAAAACTTATATAGATATTATAATATCTATATAATATCTAATAATTCTAATCAAAGTAATCACATTAAACATTGTAATAATCACATTCAGTTCATTTAAAAATGTGCATATTTACTACCCTCTTTAAAATACATTAATCTAGTGTTCTTTTTTATAGTTTATAACAAAACACTAGATTTATAAAAAGTATAAAAATAAAATAATCGTTAGTTGCAGCTGTACTTACTTGTGATATCCCCTTTTTTACATGAAAGTTTAAAATGAGCATATATTAATGCAGTATGAACAAGAATGTTTTAATGTAGACATATAGAATCATCATACTGGTGTGATTGTATGCATCAAAGTTTTAATTCAAGGCTAAGGCAAAATATCGAGATGTATATCGCGTATCGTGACATGGCCTAAAAATATTGCGGTATTTATAACAGGCCATATCGCCCAGCCGTAAACCCAAATCACATTTATTTTGAGAGTATTTGTCCTGCGCCGTAATTCTATGTTAATGTAACAAAGCAGACATATTAAATTTATTCTGTCTTTGGAGAAATTGATATGTGAGCCCCTAGTGGAGACGAGTAATTAAGAGTGTTTAGGCCTAATGTGAAGACCATGGATTGAACTAGAACTAGGCTAAACCTAGGATAAAACCAAGTCTTAATCAGAACTAAAGAGAAAATAATCCAGAAGTCAAGTCTTAACTAGTGCTATACCTGGACTAAACCAAGTATACACCAGGACAAATCCAGGTCTACCCCCAGGGTTAAACCAGGTCTAAACCAGGTTTAAACAAGGCCTAAACCAGGACTAAACCTGGAGTAAACCAGGACTAATCCAGGTCTAAACAAGGCCCAAACCAGGCCTAAACCAGGTCTAAACCAGGACTAAACCAGGACTAAACCAGGTCTAAACCAGGACTAAACCAGGTCTTAACCAGGACTAATCCAGGCCCAAACCAGGCCTAAACCAGGTCTTAACCAGGACTAATCCAGGCCCAAACCAGGTCTTAACCAGGGCTAATCCAGGCCAAAACCAGGTCTAAACCAGGACTAAACCAGTTCTAAACCAGGTCTGATCCAGGCTCAAACAGGCCTAAACCAGGTCTTAACCAGATCTTAACCAGGACTAATCCAGGCCTAAACCAGGTCTAAACCAGGACTAAACCATGTCTAAACCAGGAGTAAACCAGGAGTAAACCAGGACTAAACCAGGACTAAACCAGGTCTAAACCAGGACTAAACCAGGACTAAACCAGACCCAAACCCCAGGCCTAAACCAGGTCTAAACCAAGGGTAGCCTAAACCAGGACTAAACCAGGACTAAACCAGGACTAAGCCTGGACTAAACCAGTTCTAAACCAGGTCTGATCCACGCTCAAACAGGCCTAAACCAGGCCTAAACCAGGTCTTAGCCAGGTCTTAACCAGGACTAATCCAGGCCTAAACCAGGTCTAAACCAGGACTAAACCAGGTCTAAACCAGGTCTAAACCAGGAGTAAACCAGGACTAAACCAGGTCTGAAGTAGGAGTAAACTAGGTCTAAATCAGATTTAATCAGGGAATAAAATCCACAATAACTGCTAAAGGTCACCAGGGGGCAGTATTGTCAAAGGAAAGAATTCACTTGTGTGTTTTTTTACAGTTTTACTTGAAAGACAGAGGAATACAACCCAAACATTAACACATGGAGTGAACACGTTTCCTGAGGCTCCCAAAGCAGGCATTGGTCTCACGGAGGGGATTGTGTGAATACATACTGGACCAACGAGCTCATGACAGCTGTTGTAAACCTGTGAATACACCTCTAGTATCTGAGCTGTGGATCGTTCAGAGGGAGTGGTTTAATTTAGGGCGGCAGTGGCTCAGTGGTAGAGCAGTCGTCTTTCAACCGGAAGGTAGACTTGGGCAAGACACTTTACCCACCTTGCCTCGTATGAATGTGTGAGAATGTTCAGTGAATGTATGTGGTGATGGTCGGAGAGGCCGTAGGCGCAAAATGACTGCCACGTCAGTCTGCCCCAGGGCATCTGTGGCTACAGTTGTAGCTTACCATCACCAGTGTGACTGTGTATGAATGAATAATGGACGACCTGTAAGTGGTTTGTGTCCCTTGGTCCCTCGGGAGAAAAGCGCAATATAAATCCAATCCACTATTATTATTATTATTATTATTATTATTATTATTATTATTATTATTATTATTATTATTAATTTAGGGCTGAAACTAACAATTATTTTAACAATCGATTGATCTGTAGATTATTTTTTGATTAATCGTTTAATCGGATAAAAATCAAAAAACAAGAAAAGCATTCTTTTACAACCCTTTATTCAAAAACAGAACTAAAATCTTTAGAACGTGCACAAACATGTTGCTCCTTGAACATTCCTAAGCTGTTATAATAATACAATAAAATAAAAAATGGACTAACACAAAAAACATACACATGTATTTTTTACATCTGCCAAATATATAAACTTTTTTTTTAAATAAAGTGCCACCTGAGCTGCCAGAACAATAAATAAGTAGTTTTGTCCCGTTCAGTCCAAATATCTAAAAAATCTTAAATCAAGATAAATTTACTAGTTACATAAAATGGCATAAGAAATTATGTCTTGTTTTCTGAAAAAAAAAAAAAAAAAAACACCTCAAAATTAAGTGATTGTTTATTTAACCAGGATAGTCCCACTTAGATTACAAGGTTATCATGACCTTAAGATACTTGAACTTTCCACTTGAGGCAGTAGCTCTCCTCCAACCTGGAATAAGGATACGCCACCGTTTTTCTGGTTGAGAAGCATTTCCTCGGACTTGGAGGTGCTGATATTTTCAGACCTGGACGATCTTTAGTAGATTTCTCCTTTGAGCAGCTGTTTCCACTTGTTGTAGCCTCTTCCTTTCTAGTACAGGTCAAAGTGTTAATCTGTTTAAGTCTTTCCAGATCTTCTGACTTCACATTGAAAAGGGTCTTCTTCCTTTGATTTGACGGTTCCACTTTGAGCTCTTTTTTCACATTTCCCTTCAGGACATTCTGAACGTCAGCCCCTTTCATGTGAGATCTTTCTTCTTTGATTTTACCAAAACCAATGCTGTTTATCATGTTCTTCATGGTGTTGCTTAACTTTCTTGGAAAACTCATACTGTCTTGAAAGCGATCTGTGTCCTGTCTGTGGCTTCTGACGGTGCTGTGATCTGCAGTTGCAACTACTTCTTTCTGCTGCTCGACAAATCCTCTGTTTGTTCAGATCTTGGGAGGTTGACAGATGTTGATCCATCTGTCAACCTCCCGTTCCCTCCTTCCCTCACCCGTCATCATGACCTTATGATTCTGGAACTCTCCACCTGAGGCAGTAGCCCTCGTCCAACATGGAATAAGGATAAGTCACCGTTTTTCTGGTTGAGAAGCATGTCCTCGGACTTGGAGGTGCTGATATTTTCAGACCTGGACGATCTTTAGGAGATTTCTCCTTTGAGCAGCTGTTTCCACTTGTTGTAGCCTCTTCTTTTCTAATACAGGTCCAAGTAGTGATATTTCTTTTTAGACCTTCTGATTTCACATTGAAAAGGGTCTTCTTTCTTTGATTTGACGGTTCCACTTTGAGCTCTTTTTTCACATTTCCCTCCAGGACATTCTGAACGTCAGCCCCTTTCATGTGAGATCTTTCTTCTTTGATTTTACCAAAACCAATGCTGTTTATCATGTTATTCACGGTGTTGCTTAACTTTCTTGGAAAACTCATACTGTCTTGAAAGCGATCTGTGTCCTGTGTGTGGCTTCGGTCGGTGCTGTGATCTTCTTTCTGCTGCTCGACAAATCCTCTCAGTTTGTTCAGATCTTCCTGCTGTGATAAAAGATTTTCAGATTGACCACAAACAATGTTACTGGCTCCCTCTATCGACTCGTTCTGAGTTTCAGCGTGAACTCGCAGGTCGTCCTGGACTTCCCGCAACTGAAACTGGTTAAAGTCACCTTTGCTCCAAGACTTTTTGAACTGTTCTAACAGCTTGTTTTGGTTCTTGTTCACAATTTCCATTTCACTCAGATAGTTCTCCACCTGTTGTAGTTTCAGAGCTTGCTTTTGAACGGTGCTCTCCAGTTCAAGCTGAGTATTCTGATGTTGATTACAGGCTCTCATTTTATCTTGGACATCTGTCTGGTGCCTGCACAAACTTTGCGTCTGGTTACTAATAAGACCTTTCTGGCCTTTAATAATCTTCTCCTGTTCACTCAGACTGTTCTCCACCTGCTGTAGTTTTATAGCCTGCTTTTGAACAGTGCTCTCCAGTTCACGCTGAGTATTCTGATGTTGATTAAAGGCTTTAATTTTATCTTGGACGTCTTTCTTTAGCTTGTGCAGACTTTGCTCTTGGTTACTAATGAGACTGTTCTGGCCTACTTCTTTCTGCTGCTCGACAAATCTCTTGAGTTCATTCAGATCTTCCTGCTGTGATAACATTTTTTCTGTCTGAGCACGAACAATGTTATTGGCTCCCTCTATCGACTCGTTCTGAGCTTGAATGTCTGTCATCAACCCGCTCAGACGTTTACTAATGAGACTGTTCTGGCCTTCAATAATCTCCTCCAGTTCACTTAGGCGTTGTTCATGTTGAGCAATTTTTTCAGCATTAGCATCCATATCATTACCAGCTGCTTGCATCAGATTGTTCTGAGACTGGACCTTGCCTACTTCGATACAAGACCCTTTGAGCTGATCTATCACCTCGTTTTGGTTTCTGTTCAAAATCTCCAGTTGACTCAGACGGTCCTCCACCTGCTGTTGTTTCAGAATCTGCCTTTGAACTGTGCTCTCCAGGTCACGGTGCTCATTCTGGTGTTGATTAAAGGCTTTCATTTTATCTTGGACGTCTGTATTTAGCATGCACACACTTTTCTGCTGGTTAGTAATGGTACAGTGTAGGCCTTCAACAAAATCCTCCAGTTTACTCATGCGCTGGTCCCGTTGAGAATTTTTCTCAGCATTAACTTTCATATTATTCCTAGCTTCATCCATCTGGTCGTACAATTCTTGAAAAAATGTGTTGTTCTGAGACTGGACCTTACCTACTTTGCTACAAAACCCTTTGATCTGATCTATCATCTCGTTTTGGTTTCTGTTCACAATCTCCAGTTCACGCAGCTTTTCTTTGTTCTGCGTTTTTGTTTCGGTGAGTTGTTTCTCGAGTCGAGTGACGATCCCCGTCAGAGTGTTCACCGTCTCGACCAGCTCAGCATGACCTCTGTGTGCTTCATTTTCAGCACGTGAATCTCTTGTAAAAGAAAAACTCATTGTCTTTTGAGCCTCTTTCAGACAGCGATTGTAGTCGTCCAGTTCCCAGAACAGATCGGGGGGGCTACCATGGGTGGAATTGAACCTTTCACTGAACTCAGTTTTAGGAGTGAGAGTAATGGTACCCTTTTGTAAGGTGCCTGACCCCTCAATAACATATTTTGTTGTCATATCCCTATTCATTTTCCTGTTCTAATCTATTTGACCTTATTCAATTTCTCTTCTTCACTGTACTGATGAGAGCTTCTCCTGTAAACAACTTCTTTCTCTGTCTGGTTGAAAGTGTAAACCCTGCTTTGTCTAATCTTCTATAGACAAACTCTGAAACAGCGTTCGTGACATCACTAGGCCACGGAACTCCGTTGCCATGGGGATGTGCGTTTAGGCCCCGCCCACACATGGAATCCCCGATCTCCATGGAGACGGTGCATTCAATGCTTCCATTGAGCTAGTGCTGGAGACAGTGTTTGTTTGTAATGTTGTGTTTAAAGTGTTGAGTGGTTCTTTGACCAACACACAAAGCTTTCACCATTCTTCTTTATTCCTCCTTTGTCACTTGTTATAAAAGCGATAATAAAAGAATTGTGTAAGATTTTTATGCAAATGGCATGCAGAGTTATAGACAAAGTCAGTTTAGATCAGGGGTCTCAAACTCACGTCCCGAGGGCCTATGAAAGTTTAATGTTAGTTCCCTGATAGTTTTATATGAATGGCACGTTACCACGTGTGTGGAAGGTTCCTTTTTGTGCTGGAACTGAACTAACCTACCATCACAGTGGAGAATATATGGCTCCTGGGGGCGGGCCATCGGCTGGGCTTGTTGCAGGCAGAGAAACATTTAACAACTGTAATGGGAAATGATGTTTTCCTCTCTCACATACTAGAATGATACGCGCACCATCTGTGCTACTATTTTCAAACTGATACAATTGTCTTATACAGAGACAACTCTGTAATGAAAACCAGTAAAAGTTTTCATTTCTCTTATTTGCTGTGATTTCAGTATAAATTCTAAGCCCGCCTACTTATCATCGGGATTTGTTCATGTAACTCTACACACAGACATGTACGTCCATTCCTCCTTTTGCAAAAGATGACTCTCAACTCTTTTTTTCCTTTTTCTTTAAACAAATCACCAACAGACATCTGTTGTTTTCTCTCACTTATTCCACAATAATATATTTTTTTTTCAACGACACAACTATGGAGGAGCCCGTGTAACATCACATAGCCGTCATAAGATTTGAAATGAGCATGTTTGACCTTGAGCTGGACTTTAATGTTTCTGGCATTGGATTTGGCAACATGCAGATTGTATTTTGTTTTCCCATCATTTGAAAAGGGCTTATTCGTTTGAAAGTTGATGGCAATTTGACCGCCACTATCCATGTGGATTTGTTATCATGACGAATCTGCAAATTAACGCCGATGTTATGTTGACAATATCACCGAGGGGAGTGGACATCCAATGGGGCCACTCAGCCAGCTCATTCGTGTTCTTCAATATTCTATTAAGTTCAGGATAGCTCAGGTTCAGAAGAACCCACTGAAGTTAAAGTACTGTTAGTAGTGACGTTTGAGAGGATTTAACAAAGCTTTGTGGAATACCTGATCCCAGCCTCACCCAGACTCTGCCTCCTGCGGCCCCCAGGTCATTTGAGTTTGAGACCCCTGGTGTAGATAGTAAAGAGAAGTGGAGACAGCACTGTTCCTCGAGGGGCGCCTGTATTTACCATCATTATCAGACTGTGATTTGATTTAATGCTTTAATGCTTTCAAAAACCTGTTTCAACCACTCAATGTTATAAGTTTGCTTTGCTTTTCAGTGACAAGCTTCAAGAAACAAATCATGCAAAAAATTCCACAGCAACAGCAACAATGCAGCTGATCAGGAGTTACATATTATTTGTAAATTTTGACATTCTTTACAGCAAATTTAGAAAAAAAACTTTGGTTTAAACCACATGACATCTGTGTGTGAACAAAACTTTTCTAAAATCTCAAATTTATTCTTGGGCCTAGTGTCTTCTTGATCTCAAATATTTGTGTAAATTTCTCGCTGTGCTTTTTTTAAGAACTAGGCTCAATAGTTATTTTTAATCTCCACTGGACTGTCTCCTTCACCAAACACTGACCTCCGTGGGTCTGGACCAGGTCTAAGACCAAGTCTTGTCATGGTCTTGATGCTTTCTGGTCTTGATTACACTAGTCCCAAAGGAAAGTCTGTGCGTGCAGCTACAACCAGAGTGGATTGCACATATTAAATAAAGTGTTGTGTAAATCCAACTAAAACTAGACTTTAGTTCATGTTTACTGTCAACATGACCTTTAACCTTGAGGCAAACAACTCTTTTTTTGTAGCTGAAGAAATGTGACCAAGCAAACGTATCAATCATCAAAGCCACATTTCTCTTGCATTTTTCCAGAATTAATTTTCCATAAATATTTTTAAAAAAATTCATGCAGAAATAATAAGAGGTTATGTAAATTTAACACTAAAGGATGAAATTTATTTTAAATGAAATTTAAACACATTTGCAAGTCCATGTTTAAACACTTCTTTTGTTACTAACTCCACAGAAGGCCTCAGATATTTTTTCATTTAAACTGCCTTCTACATTCTTCTTCTCATTCTTCATTCGTCTTCTCTCTGTCTTTGAGCATGTCTCCAGTCCGACCTGTTCTGTTCACACCTGTTATGGTGTAACAGTGTTTAATCTGTTGTTAATGAAGTGATTACTCTTTTGTGGATGTTCACAGGCGGTGACTTGGTAGAAGCAGAAAAGACTGGAATCAGGATCGTAGATTCTCCTTTTGTTTTATCATTCAGAGACGCACCAAAGTACTTCAAACCAGGAATGCCCCTCGACCTCACGGTACGACACACTTTTGACATGTTTCACAAAATTTAGACCTACTAAGACCTACTCTCCCCCAAAACTCCTGCTTTTCTTTGATCAAAAATAAAACCAGACCCTTTTCCTCAACAAAATACTAATACATTACACCAAAGTAAACTTTAAAGATTATCATTAACGACGACATCTCCGTCTCGTTAAACATTACGTGACTGAATTAACACTTATTTGCATTTTACATTGCCTCACTTTTCTCTTTGGATATTTTTCTTTTTTGAGCTGTTTTTCTGTTAAAAGACATATTCACAAATACACTACTGGCAGCCATTACACTTCCTGGAATGTCACAGTGTCGACCAATGGGAATGCTCCTTTTTTGAGCATGTGCTAGCCAAGGTGTGCCATGCCTGGGAAAGGTTTTAAAATAAACATAATAAAATAATAAACAGTAGATGACACCATAAAGCCTATTTTGTAATTGATGATTGCTTTTACAATAAACTATTTGGGGTTTAAACCATTTTACCAACTCAAAGAAAATAAAATCCGGTACAGGTACAGTTTTCCTCCAGGTTTCATCAGTGAATGTCTTGTTGGTGCAGGTGGCAGTGAACTACCACGACGGGTCTCCTGTTCAAAACGTCAGACTGAAGGTGTCACTGGTGAACACTCCCCTGGATGTGACCGCGGGCACGGTCATATTGAGCTTCAACATGCCCAAAACCATGGAGACACAAATCATCACGGTCAGCACATGGCTACACCTCGTTATATGGATCTGTTTAAACATATACTTCTTGCATAAATGTAAAGTCGTCACATAGATTAAATGTTAGTAATGTTTAATGGTGTGCAGTTCTTAAAGTGTTACTGTTGTTATTGAATCAGTGGATATAAATCCAGAGAGTTTTGTTCTGTTTAGGCTGAGACGGTTCAACCAGGACTGAGGCCGGAGCAGCAGGCCAGACGTCAGATCAGGGTTGAGCCGTACTTGACCTCTGGCCTTAGCCACAACTACCTGTACATCTCAGCGGTGAACAGGAGGGTATCTGTGGGAGAAACTCTGCCGCTGATCCTCACTATCAACCTGGACAACCCCGAGCACAAAACTCACATCAAACACATCACGTACCTGGTGAGTCCAGCGCACAACGAGACTAAAGAGGAGTTCATTCAGCACTTTACTTCCACAGTTATATGTCTTTAGAGAATGTATAGCCCTGACTTCTTGTTAAAAAACTACTTTGATCATAAAACCTGATAAACCTGCAGCACAAGAAATTTTAGTCTACACATTTTATTTTTGTGACTTTTTGTAGGTTGTTTATTTGTCCCATTTGTTTTTTCATTCTACTTTTTTCAGTCTAACATTCAAGGTATTTTTTTATCATATAAAGTACTGTGCACAGGTTTTAGGTGTGGATTTAAACGGTAAACTATAAAGTATTGTTTATTAGTTTTACAAAATTAGAGAAGTGAACAGAAGACAGGAGACAGAACCAGGCCAGACTCCATGATGTTGGGATGAGGGTCACACCATCACGTCAGGATGAGTTCTTGTTCTGGGAGCATTCTCAATATTATTTACAATAAAGACGTTTTTTACAAAATGCTAAGTGAGTGCACAGACAAAAAACGTCAATACTGAGAGTCACATTTCCTGTTCGGGCCATAAAATATTATATAAAACAAAAATTTGTATTTTGTACGTATTGGTTTTGCGCCTTTATCGATGTGTGCTAATCTCTTCAGGCAGATCTCAGTTTAACAGTCTTTGATGAGGAAGCACAGGTCCTAAAACCATCTGTGTATAACTCCTCCATGTGGTGTTATTTGTTGTTCTGGGGCCCATTTGGGCTCAAATATTGGTCCCGAGTGGGTTTGTCCACAGTTTCCACAGTTTAGCCCATTTCGATTTAAATTACAATTTATTTTATCCCTTAGATTAGCCTGAGGCAACATTCAGGAGATTTACATTTCAGTTTGGTTAACGAGGGGTTTATGAGAAGTACTGTCAGTGTTGTTTTGATCCTCTTTCCCAACTCTGGAGTTAATTGCTTTATGACATTAAAGTCACATATTATAATACATTTTAAAAAGCCTGTTATGTGTCTTTAAGCTCAGTCTGTGTCGACATCAGTCATGGTCTGACTCTGACTCAGAGGATCATTTCTTTCTTAAATGTGGTGCAGTAAATGTTAAACCTCTAATATCAATGCTAAAACTAAAAAAAATATTGTTTATTGAGACAATTAACATAACCTTTAACAAAAGTGTCTCTCATAAGTCTGAAACTTGTAGAGCCTCAAACTAAAACGTAAATGAGTAGCTGCTTTAGTCGCTGTCTTCTAATGTTCTCTACCTCCTCACTGACACAGCACACATACGTACGCAGTGGGTCATGTTAGCTTTAACTCTTTCAGGTGCTGAACAAAGGGAAAATCGTCACTGCTCGTCGGGTGAATGTAGCTGGTCAAACAGTCACAGCGGTCCAACTCACGATCACGTCCGACATGATGCCGTCCTTCAGGTTCGTGGCCTTTTACAGCCTCCACTGGTTGGGATCCAACGAGGAGGTGGTGGCCGACTCCATCTGGGTGGACGTGACTGATGGCTGTGTCGGAAAGGTGAGTGCTTTTTAGCTTTCACAGATAAAAGCTAGAGCTGGGTGTTTGAAAACTCTACAGGTATTTTCATTCACAATCAGGCAAAAACTTATAGAGATTTTAATCAACTTTTGGCTCCATTAACTCAACATAGTGTCAAAAATTTGTAAAGTAAAACTATTTCAAAATCACTGCAAAACTTTAGAGCTGATCTTAAACACTCTGTAAGAACAATATCGTAAATATGGGGAGCAATGGGCGGAAGACATCCATATTTTTTACAGTCATTTGTCAACACCCAGCAGAGGCTTCAGCACACACAGATGCACAATGTTTACAGGGGTAAGAAAAAGTACAAATCTACAAGTTTATTGTTACAGTAAAACTTTATAATTACTTATTATCAGTAATGACCCCCTTAAAGTAAAACAAGTGAACAAGCGCAAATACTGGCTTAAGAATGTCTTATGGGTGGCATTTTCTCACTACTTAAATCCCTAAAATCCATAATCACAACGTCAACAAGCAATCTCCTACATTAATACAATAAAAGCAACACATAATCTCTTTAAGACAAGGGTGGGAAATTAATTTTTCTCAAGGGCCACATTAGAACACAGGACTCTGGGGGAGGGCAAGGCCAACACCGTCAACTCAGTTATGCTCAATAAAAACACACAATTCTGAGTTCAACTCTCCTACCAGTTGAACTCAGAATGGATAAAGTCTCTTAGAATAGATACGAAACGTCTTCACCTTGAAAACAAAGTCGAGATGCTTTTACTCAAACCTTTGCTTCAAGATGCCCTGGATGACTGAGAACCTCCACAGACATTTCTTTACCATAGACAAAATATGTACAATAAACGGCATATATTCAACACCAGTCACAGCTGCGCCTCCTCCGTTTTAGAGCCACGCTTTACAGTTTGTTCTAAAACCAGTAAAACTATCTCTTGCTGTGTTAGCTTTAGAAAAGGTTGTTAATGTTTGGAGAATGTCGTAGTGGAATCAACTGATCACTGCAGAATATTGAAGGAAAAAGGACAAATACAGTATTTGTTATGTTGAATTATCAATAAATTATAAGTAAATGCTTGGCTAGCCTGACTAAACAGCCCAATAGTGTGGCCCTGGACCCATGCCCAACACTGTCTTAAGGCCTTTACATTTGTCTCTGGACAGCTAATGCTAATGTGAGATGTACAGTATGTATCACCTACAGCATTCTATGTACAGTCATGATGTAAGAACACATGCACAAATGTCATTAGCAGGGTTAAATGAAACCAGAGGGATTACATTTTTGTTTAATTTTTGTGCAATGCCCAATTCAGTTAAAGAGCCTCTTGGAACCAGGGCTTGTACTTTCTGTGCAATAAATGCAGAACTTGAAGAAATTACTTCTCAAATGAAATCTTGTCTTTCGCCCCCTACTGATGTAACATGCTACATTCATCTAAAGTGTGAGATGGATAGATCAAACCCAAAACTGACCTTCTTTCAGAAAATGAAAGACACAAATTTAAAATAATTTTTATTGAGTTTTTCAGTTAGTAATTAACAAATTCATTTATTGGCGCCCCCTGGTGTGAAGTTTTAAATTAATAATACATGGATAAAAAAACCAATCATTTGAATCCATTTAAGGATAGTGTTTTGTTTGTAACTTTCAAAAGTTTTGGCTTTGCAACACGTTTCATATGATTGACAGAGACACGTCGCAAATCTTTGATGTCTCTTGTTGTTTGTAAGATAATATTTTACTGTTCTTTTTATTCATGTAGAGACAGAAACGTAAAACTTATCATGTAAAAACATTCTTCCTCCATTTTGTGATGATTATTCAATTTTCAAATAGTGGTTGTACAATAACTTTAATCTATTTGATTTTTTTAAGCGCAGTTAAACATATAGCTCCACGGATCACTGTTTAGTGCCCAGTAGGCGGGGCGCTATGGCTGCGTGGATTTTGAACGCATTCATTGTTGACCCCACCTGGAGCGTTACAGCTGTTGCACTGACCGGTCCCTTCGATGCAGCGGTAGATGTTACCCACACCGTTTATTGCGTTTCCGAGATTCATGATAGCGTTGCGACGATTCTGCTCCAGCTGCGCTCCGGTCAAGGTCGTTCTAACAGGAACAAAAATGTTTGAAAACACAACGGCGTAGTTATTCCACCTCCTGATGCTAGTTATTTGTTGGAGGATGTTAAAGCGGTTGTTGGTGCTTGAACACCTTGAATCGCACGGGGCTTTGTAAACGTAGAACAGCATTAAGTCAGTGCTCCTAATACCTTGGTTTATACGATCAAGCAGTGTGTTAAAGTTCGCAAGGACACGATATTCAGCGTGATCCACTAAACCGTTATCCATCTTTTTCAGTCGTTTCTCGATGCTGCTGGTACACTGTTGCTTTAATTCGGCCCATGTTCGAGCATTAGGGCACATCTGATGAACGTAGTCCCACCCCACAGGCTCGTTGGGGCATTGGTTTATGACGTCGGGCCATTTGAGAAGTGTTGCTGCCACCACCCGAGTCCCAGTGTACACCTGACACCTGTCCAGGGCGTTCCTGACGTTTAGGGGAGGGTCTGCTGTAGTGACTTGTTGGAAGTCGTACAGGTTCTGTGAGTTCAGTGGGATACTTATGGCCACAGCGAACATGGGAGGCTCACTGTTAAAAATCATATGTGAGAACATTTTAGAGCACACTCCACAAAATAAAGGCCCATTGTCCAAATCTAAACTTGTTAGAAGTAAATGAGGGACTTACCCATGAACACGATAAGTGGGTTTGTACCTGTAAAAGAACAAAGTGATCATTAGTTGCGATGCACTGGCCTCAGTAGTCTTTCTGAGTGGAATCTCCATGTCTTCCTTGAGTCACCGTGGGTTCTTTCTAATTTTATCTCAATGTCTTTAATCCTTAACCTGTCACCTGTCAGGTATCCCCTGTAGATATGTACAAATGTAACTGGGGGGAGAGGGTGTGTTTACTTATGTAAAAGTAAAATAATAAAACAAACAAATGTTAATGCTCCATAACTGCCTTTTCAAAAATGTGTGTTAAAATTTTTAAAGCAAGCACAGTCACCCTGAGAGTCCTGGTGTGTTTCCAAATCAAACAGGCTCTTTAAAATAACAGCAGAAGTGAGACTTACAGATTTAAGAGATCAGCCACAAATCTTGCCAGGTCATTCTTATTCACAACAGCTTGACTGTGTTGAGCCGATAGGAACACGGCCAGAAGAACAGCCGTCAAGCACAAACGAGCCATCTGCAAACCAAAAATCCAGTACAGAGTCAACCCAGTTCTTTTAACAGAGTTTAACATGTTCAGATCGTGTGGCACTGTTGTGGGTCGTAGGATTGTGTTTGACCTTCACACTTCACATTTACATAACATGTTTGTGCCATTCACGATTGCATATGTGTATAATATGTGTAGACGCTATTTCTATAATAACAGAACGGTACATTTATAAAGCACTTTTTTGTACCCTTCTCGGGCACCCAAAGCACTTTACATTTGTTCCATTCACACATATAAAGTATACACAAACAAAAGTATACAGTATAACAACATGCAAGTCATAGATAGTCTTTTGGTTTGCAGTCCGGAGTGAGTTACCTGTGTTAGACGAGAGCTGAGAGGCTGACTTTGGTGAACGCCGCAGACTGTGAAGAAACACTGGGGATGCAGTTTTATAGAGAAAATGTGGCACACTGCCTGAGAGATAAAACCTGATTAACATTTGTGATGAGTTTTGTGAATGTTTTGCTCTAAAGTAAATATGTCAAAACAAATTGGGTTTAAAGTCTGTTTGCTCTTTAGCCTTATATGGATGAAATATGACGTCTGATCCTGGAAATAAGCACATTTACTGGCAGTGTATTGGCCATAGTTCATTCTGTGTTTTCATACAGTTGTTATCTAAAACACTCAGGGTCAGTCTGGCTGCAGTTGCTCGTTCCTCTTTTTGAGCAGCGTTGTTTAAAATCCTCTCAATCTTTTTTCATGCCGTTAATAAACTGCTGCAGTTTGAGGTCATTGACTCAGAAATAAACACGAGTAAAAGGTTCAGGCAAAGCTGTCACTGACTGTGATCTAAATAATCAGGAGATGATGCACAATGGTTAAAAACCAAAAACAAAACTGGCTTATGGAGTTATTAATATGATCTGTGTTTAAAGACTGACCTGTGAACCCTGAACTGACCTTTGAACCTTGCTAGTGCTACAAGAAATAGTAATGGCGTAAACAATGAAGAAAACAGTTCTTCAGCAGTGATAATAAATAGTGTCTCAGAAGAACATGTAGGCTTCAGGTGGTGGTGGGCCTCAGTGCTTTTGTGCGTTTTTTTATTGTTTTCTCGACTGTTATTGAGAGGAGTCTAATTTTCTTCTGGGGTTCCTTCATGGCTCTTTTCCAGACCCCACAGAGAGACTACACTGTTGCACTAATTAAATTTAAAAACAGGATTAATGGGGCCTAAGGAATTCAAATTTTTATCAGTGCCAGCAGTGCTCGGTTCAGTTGAATAAACTCAAACCGTTTTGCAATAATATCAGCAACAAAAAGGCTTTTTGCTTTTGTTGCTTGAGCTTCTAGTTTATCAATATTATTTCCAAGGAGGCCATATTTCCCAAAAAGATCCTCGGCACAAAGGACTTGTACCTTCACCTCCTGTTCCTCCTTTGCTTCACAGATCTGCAGCTTCTAGTATATTTCCTCTTTATGTCTAACAAATATCAAAATTAAATGCAAACTTCAACAAATATTTCAGATATAATCTTCTGTAATAAATAATAATATTAATTATAATATTTGTATCCTTAAATGTAAATGTACTGTCTCTCAGTCTTGAGCTTTGTAGAAACTCGTTAAAAACATATTAATAAACAGTATGTGTGACAGGTGTTCATCCGACTACAGTGTGACTGGGACAGAAACATGTTGCTATGGCAGCAGCAGGTCTGAGGTGTGTCTTGTGTTCTCTTTGACAGCTGAGCGTGGGGCCAGCAGGTGGCGCTCACAGGGACTACATGCCCGGCAGGTCGTTAGGTTTACAGGTCACAGGAGACCCAGGCGCCACCGTGAGTCTGCTGGCCGTGGACAACGCAGTGTTTCTGTTAAAGAAAGACAGACTCACGCAACAAAAGGTAAAACCTGTTCTAGACCAACTAAAACGTGTTCAAATCCATCTAAAGCCTGTTCAAATCCATCTAAAATATGTTCAAGACCAAATAAAATCTGTTTGAATCCAAATAAAACCTATTCATAAAACCTATTCAAGACCAAATAAAACTTGATTGAATTCAACTAAAACCTGTTCAAGACCACCTAAAACCTGTTCATGACCAAAAGAAACCTGTTTAAGACCAACTAAAACCTGTTAAAGTCTGACTAAATCTAAAAAAGTTCAGCTAAAACATGTTGAACTTGTCGAATTGAACTAAAACCAAGTAAACTTCAACTAAACCTTGTTCCAGCCACAACCTCTTCAAGACTAATAAAAACAGTTCAAATCCAACTAAAACTTGATCAGGTGCAATGAGAACTTGTTCAAGTTTAACTAAGACTTATTCAAATCAACATAAAACCTGTTCAAATCCAACTGGAACTTGTTCAAAACCAAATCAGATGTAAAAGTTTAAATGTAAAGCTGTTGAAGCATTACCTTTGAACTTTGACCTTTGACTTTCTGTGTTTGGTTTGTTAGATGTGGGACGTGATGGAGCAGGGAGACTTCGGGTGCACTCGAGCAGGAGGAGGCCAAAACGCCAAAGGGGTTTTCTCAGACGCTGGACTGCTCTACTTCTCCAACGCTGGGGTCAAAACCGATCCCAGACCATGTAGGGTCTCAGCAGATCCGATAAATCTAAGACCTGTTAGACCTTAATCTAACTGTAACGTGTGAGCGCTGGAACTAACAAAGAACAACTGATAAACTGGATAAAAGTGCTCGTGAAATTATACAAACTGACTTTTAACCTTTTATTATTGTTTTCCAGCTGTGCACTGTCCACGCAGCACCAGAAGGAGGCGCTCTGCTGAACGGCTGCAGCGCAAATCTACGCTAGGTCTGTAACAAAGGCCTGGTTTAGACCTGCTTTAGACCTGCTTTAGACCTGCTTTAGTCTTAGTTTAGACCTGGTTTAGACCTGCTTTAGTCTTAGTTTAGACCTGGTTTAGACCTGCTTTAGACCTGCTTTAGTCCTGGTTTAGACTTGGTTTAGTCCTGATTTAGATCTGGTTAGGAGCTGGTTTAGTCTTGGTTTAAACCTGGTTTAGACCAGGTTAGGACCTGGTTTAGTCCTGGTTTCAAGCTCTTCTAGCGCTGGTCTGGTTTTTAGTCCTGGTTTACTTCTGTTCTAGTTCCTATACTTTATCCATAGTTTGGTCCATTTTTAGCCCTTTTCTAGTTCTTTATAAACCTTGATCTAGTCCAGTCCCAGTCCTGTTCTAGTGCCGAGTTTAGTTCTGTTCTTTTTTTTTATTTTTATTTTTTTAATCCTCCTCCTTTATTCTTGCTTTTGTCCTTCTTTTAGCCCTTTTCTTCCCTGTACTAGTCTTGCTCTAGTCCAGTTCCGGTCCTGTTCTAGTGCCGGGGTTAGTCCAGTTCCAGTCCTGTTCTAGTGCCGGGGTTAGTCCAGCTCCGGTCCTGTTCTAGTGCCGGGGTTAGTCCAGCTCCGGTCCTGTTCTAGTGCCGGGGTTAGTCCAGTTCCAGTCCTGTTCTAGTGCTGGGGTTAGTCCAGTTCCGGTCCTGTTCTACTGCCGGGGTTAGTCCAGCTCCGGTCCTGTTCTAGTGCCGGGGTTAGTCCAGCTCCGGTCCTGTTCTAGTGCCGGGGTTAGTCCAGCTCCGGTCCTGTTCTAGTGCCGGGGTTAGTCCAGCTCCGGTCCTGTTCTAGTGCCGGGGTTAGTACAGTTCCAGTCCTGTTCTAGTGCCGGGGTTAGTCCAGCTCCGGTCCTGTTCTAGTGCCGGGGTTAGTACAGTTCCAGTCCTGTTCTAGTGCCGGGGTTAGTCCAGCTCCGGTCCTGTTCTAGTGCCGGGGTTAGTACAGTTCCAGTCCTGTTCTAGTGCCGGGGTTAGTCCAGTTCCAGTCCTGTTCTAGTGCCGGGGTTAGTCCAGCTCCGGTCCTGTTCTAGTGCCGGGGTTAGTACAGTTCCAGTCCTGTTCTAGTGCCGGGGTTAGTACAGTTCCAGTCCTGTTCTAGTGCCGGGGTTAGTCCAGCTCCGGTCCTGTTCTAGTGCCGGGGTTAGTACAGTTCCAGTCCTGTTCTAGTGCCGGGGTTAGTCCAGTTCCAGTCCTGTTCTAGTGCCGGGGTTAGTCCAGTTCCAGTCCTGTTCTAGTGCCGGGGTTAGTCCAGTTCTAGTCCTGTTCTAGTGCTGGGGTTAGTCCAGTTCCAGTCCTGTTCTAGTGCCGGGGTTAGTCCAGTTCCAGTCCTGTTCTAGTGCCGGGGTTAGTCCAGTTCCAGTCCTGTTCTTGTGCCGGGGTTAGTCCAGTTCCAGTCCTGTTCTAGTGCCGGGGTTAGTCCAGTTCCAGTCTCGCTGTAACCCTTGTCCCTCTCGTCCACAGAGAGTCACTATAAGGACGCCCTGCTCCGTCGCTGCTGTCTGGACGGCCTCAGAGACATCCCCATGCGTTACTCCTGCACTCGCCGCTCGCTCTACATCACCGAGGGCCCCGAGTGCATCCGGGCTTTCCGTTACTGCTGCGGGACGTACCGGGACGAGCACATTGACCCCAACATGCCCACCACACCGGCCCCGGTCACCACCAGGGCCCCTATCATAGCGATTAGAGAAGATTTTGTCTTTAACTCAAGAATACTTCCAGAGATGTTGGGTCAGTGTTTAAACCTGGTTTAGACCTTCATGGTTTAGTCTTGTTTAATCCTAACTTAGACCTGGTTTGAGCCTTAATTATAGTTTACTCTTAGTCTAATAATGTATAGTTCCTAGATTAATTTTGGTTTAGCACTGGTTTAGTCCTGAATTTGACTAAACTTGTTCTAGCCTAACTACTTTAGTTTTTTTCTCTCAGTACTTTTTAGTCCAAGTTTAAATTTAGTATAATCCTGGTTTAGGCCTGGGTTTAGCCTTGGTTTAGTTCCATTTAAGTTTATTTTCGCTTAGACCAGGTTTTGTTTTTCTGGGGTTTGTCCTGGTGGTAGTCATGGTCGGTTTTAGTCCCATCATATTTTAATTCCTCTTCCTTCAGATCTAGGAGGAAGAGGAGAAGATTGGGGAAGAAGAGTTTACATGCGAGGTCCGCCGGGCCCTCCTGGAGCCGCAGGTCCTGGTTTGGGAGCAAGCCAAGACCAAATAGGTCTAGCACAACACCCCTCTGACCGTTTTCGGGAGGAAGACTATGAGGAAGATGGCTGGGACGATGAAGAGGAGTACGACGAGACTCAGGTGAATCTCAGGTCCAAGTTCTACGAGTCCTGGCTTTGGGAGGATGTTTTACTGCCCAGCGCTGCCGACCGGAGCGGGTGAGTCCTGGTTAGACCTGGTTTCCTGTTCTAGTCCTAGTTTGTTACTGGTCTTAGTCCTGTCTTTTGTGGCTCTCTCCAGACTGGCCTCTGCAAAGGTGGAGCGGCCATTACCCGACAGCATCACCGAGTGGGGCGTCCTGGCAGTGAGCGCCTCGCCTCAGACAGGTCCCACACTCTCCTCAGCCCTCATCCAGGTTTCATCCTGGTTTAGACCTGGTTTATTCCCTGTTTAGTCCCGGTTTAGTCTCAGTTTAGACCTGCTTTAGTCCTGCTTCAGTCCTGCTTTAGTCCTGCTTCAGTCCTGCTTCAGTCCTGCTTTAGACCTGCTTCAGTCCTGCTTTAGTCCTGCTTCAGTCCTGCTTTAGTCCTGCTTTAGTCCTGCTTTAGTCCTGCTTTAGTCCTGCTTTAGTCCTGGTTTTGTTCTGCTTCAGTCCTGCTTTAGTCCTGCTTCAGTCCTGCTTCAGTACCTGCTTTAGTCCTGCTTTAGTCCTGCTTCAGTCCTGCTTCAGTCCTGCTTCAGTCCTGCTTCAGTCCTGCTTCAGTCCTGCTTCAGTCCTGGTCTAGTCCTGCTTCAGTCTAGGTAAAACCACTGACTGGTCCTGGTTTTGACCCCTGCAGGTTTCTGTGTGGCTGAACCCTACAACATTCGAGCGTGGAAGCCGTTCTTCGTCGACCTGAAGCTGCCTTATTCTGTCGCCAGATACGAGCAAGTGGAGCTCAAAGCAGTGGTTTACAACTACGACCATGACACTGTGGACGTAAGAACGTTTAGTCACGCTAAGTGCTGGTCTAGTCCTGGTCTGGTCCTGGTCTAGTCCTGGTCTAGTCCTGGTGTTACCTGTTTCCTTCAGGTTCGAGTGACGCTGATGAAGACGGAGAACATGTGCAGCGTTGCCTTCAGGAACAGACACATGCAGGAAGTTTCAGTTCCGGCTGGTTCCTCTGTGGTCGTCCCGTACACAGTCGTCCCTCTTGTCGTGGGACAACTGCCCCTCGAGGTGATGGTAGTGACCCGGGACATGATGAGGTCCGACCGCATTCAGAAGACCCTCCGAGTGGTTGTAAGTCCCACGGTCCAACTAAAACGTGTTCAAAACCACTTATAACCTGTACAAGACCAACTAAAACCTGTTCAAGACCACCTATAACCTGTACAAGACCAACTAAAACCTGTTCAAGACCACCTATAACATGTACAAGACCAACTAAAACCTGTACAAGACCAACTAAAACTTGTTCAAAACCACTTATAACCTGTACAAGACCAACTAAAACCTGTTCAAGACCGACTAAAACTTGTTCAAAACCACTTAAAACCTGTACAAGACAAACTAAAACTTGTTTATGTACAACTTGTTTAATCCAAATTAAATATGTTCCCAGATAAACCCCCAGTTATGTTACAGTCCCTGATGTAAATGTCTAGGTTAATAAGTGACACGTTACGTAAGAAAAGTCTGTGGTGCTAAAAATATTGGTTTATTTAAATAATAATAGGGAATAACTAAACTAAGATGGGCTGAGTCTGCTCACTCCAAACTTAAACTAAAACTACACCAGCGAAAGGAACAGTGTGGCGTTGTGGAGACTGTTAGAGAGGAGGTCTGCCTCCTCCAATGGGGAGCTAGGAAATGGAAAAAAACATAAAGCTGTCTGACAGGAATTGACCGAACTGAGGAGTACACAACATTTCAAAAACTGTGGCCATGGAAGTTAGTCAAGACACTATACATTTCAATGAACCAAAGCGCACCAAGAACTTATCCCTGTGAGGAAATTCCTTATCAACAGCCACCACCAGGGGGAGCCACAGTGCCTCGGTCATGTCACTAACCTGAGGCTTGATTTGATGTTGTCGGAGGAAACCGGAGTACCTGGAAAAAACCCACCTGAGCACAGGGAGAACATGCAGACAACTTGTTAGCATTCATTTTAGTTACACAAGAAGACGTAAAGACCTTCATTTAATATACAGACACAGACTTACTGCAATTTCTATTAAAGAGATGACATCCTGTTGTTGTCTGAAAAATGAGTGGTGCTGCAGCCAGAGGACAAGGATGACTGAGCAACATCTGCAAATGTACAATTATTAAAGTCTGCATCTGAAAAAGAATGAATATCTTAATAGTGATCAAAGCTCATCTTAACTAAACATTTTGTTTAATTGTCTACTTACTGGAGAAAGTTGGTTGGTGTTTTAGAGTCAAGCTAATTCCCTTGTGTTTAATCAGAAAACACTTAAACGTTTAACATATCTGTGATGCTTTCTGAAACGATGACATTTGTGCTTGAACAGCTGGAGGGTGTGCAGAAGACTGAAGTGCAGAGTGTGATGCTGAACCCCTCGGCTGAAGGAGGTACGATGAGAATAAAGAATATTTTTCTGTTTATTGCAGCGATGCTCACACTTTTGAAAAGAGGCAAAGTGTAATCTCTGTGTTTCTCTCAGGGACACAGACTGTTCAAGTGAAGAGGATTGAACCGGAGTCGGTCGTGCCCAACTCAGTGCCAGACACCTTCATTAATGTCAGAGGTCAGTCATTAAGAAATGTATTTATAGATATAAAAAAGAAACACATGGAAATACACTCACCAAAAGGATTATTAGGAACACCTGTTCAATTTCTCATTAATGCAAGAATCTAATCAACCAATCACATGGCAGTTGCTTCAGTGCATTTAGGGGCGTGGTCCTGGTCAAGACAATCTCCTGAACTCCAAACTGAATGTAAAAATGGGAAAGAAAGGTGATTTAAGCAATTTTGAGCGTGGCGTGGTTGTTGGTGTGAGACAGGCCAGTCTGAGTATTTCACAATCTGCTCAGTTACTGGGATTTTCACGCACAACCATTTCTAGGGTTTACAAAGAATGGTTTGAAAAGGCAAAAACGTCCAGTATGCAGCAGTCCTGTGGGCGAAAATGTCTTGTTGATGCTAGAGGTCAGAGGAGAATGTGCCGACTGATTGAAGCTGATAGAAGAGCAACTTTGACTGAAATAACCACTCGTTACAACCGAGGTATGCAGCGAAACATTTGTGAAGCCACAACACGCACAACCCTGAGGCGGATGGGCTACAACAGCAGAAGACCCCACCTGTACCACTCATCTCCACTACAAACAGGAAAAAGAGGCTACAATTTGTACGAGCTCACCAAAATTAGACCGTTGAAGACTGGACAAATGATGAGTCTGGATTTCTGTTGAGTCATTCAGACGGTAGAGTCAGAATTTTGCGTAAACAGAATGAGAATGCCAAGTAGAATTAAGGCAGTTCTGAAGGAGAAAGGGGTCTAACACAGTATTAGTATGGTGTTCCTAATAGTCCTTTAGGTGAGTGTATATAAATATATGTAATTAAACTTGGATAGCAATCCTTTCTGGTTTAATCCTACACGTACAATGCTCAAGTCCAACTGCTAAAAATTTGCTCATGTCTGTTATATAAAAACGGTTAAAATCCAACAAAAACCTGAAGTAAAGCCCCATATTTGCTGCACTGCTGTCTCCAGGGAACGTTTTGGCCGACAGCATTGATAACTCCATAAACGATGACTCTCTGGCCGCTCTGATCCGGATGCCTGGAGGCTGTGTGGAGCAGAACCTGGCCTCTATGACGCTGCCTCTGATCGCCACGCTGTATCTGGAACGGACCAACGGCTGGCCCAAGGTCGGAGTCCATCGCCAAGATGAGGCCTTCAAGTACATCCAGAAAGGTAAGAGTTTCTACACAAAGTACCACAACATCTTCCGTCAAATTAAATTTATCTGGAGTTAGGCTTTTTTACGTTAGAAACACATTTGCATATGTTCTTCTGTTAGTATTTTGTTCTTATTTGTCTGTGGAGGTTCCTGTCGGGCCTGATCTGTCTGGCTCTCAGGGCTTCTCAGAAATGTTGGTCTTATTTGCGAACATCGTTCTCTCCGTCCATCAGGCTCTTTAAGATTAAACCAAAGTTACTGTAATCATTTCATAACTGTGCTACGGGTTCATGAACGGCTTTGTTTTCAAACTGTCGGTGGCATGAATTTCCTGTGTTTTTTCAGGTTACACTAACCAGCTGGCGTACAGGAGGAGTGACGGCTCGTACCCTCCGTACCAGAAGCAAGGGCCAAGCACATGGTACTGTCAATGCTTCACATTACACACATTTATCTAGTACAGCTTTTACGTTTACGTCCCACTTAAAGCACCAGCGTCATTATTTCACTGAAGAACACTACTAAAGCCTAACCTGAGCATATACGCACAACTCTCTTTGCACTGGACCAAGTTCTTTTTCCAAACCACATCCTTGTTTGGAAGAGAGCTCCTGTCTCAGGTTTAGGGGTTTACTCATTAGCCTCTTTCCACTGGACTGGTATGGTTCAGCTCGGTTTGGTTGAGTTTCTTCTGAAGCTGTGTCCAGAGAGACGTCATTATCTAAATCCAGAAGTTTTGTTTGTGTTTTACAATGTGAAGGGACAGCTAAAACCTGTTCAAATCCAAGTAAAACCTGTTCAAAAACAAATAAAAGCTGTTTAAATCTATATCAAACTCAAAGAAATCCAACCAAAATTGGTTCAAAACTACATAAAACCTGTTCAGATCCAACGTAGCCCCAATGTCTAATAAGAGATGTCACAATTTAAAGCCACAAGTTCTGCTTGTATGAAATATAGACAATAAATGCAGTGTTTTAATTCATGAAGCGAGAGCCATACAAGGCTGACTGTCGAAAAGAAAAGTACATTGTGATCATGTTTTCTGTTTATCACAAGAATAAGGCATACTTTGTTTTGCAGTTGTGTTTAGCCCCAACTTTTTGAAAGCAGACCACACACTTGGGACCAGAGGTCAAAGTGTCCCCAAAGTAGTACAGCACCCTTTTTGGGGTCACACTGACCCGACTCATACAGTATGTCATATATTAAAGGTGGCACAGTGGTTAGCACTGTCGCCTCACAGCAAGAAGGGTCCAGGGTTCTCCCAGTGCTCAAGTGGGTTTCAGGTACTCTGGTTTTTCCCACCAACATCAAAACATGCATGGCGCCCCCCGGTGGTGCTGTCTGTTTAGACTTCTACTCCTGATTCCTGTTGGTCTCTTGTTTCTGTCAGGATTACAGCGTTTGTGGTGAAGGTTTTCTCCATGGCTCACTTCATCATAGGCATCGAGGAGCAGCAGGTGTGTGACCCGCTGCTTTACCTGCTCAAGAACAAGCACCGACCTGCGCTGGGCATCTTTGTGGAGGACAACCCCGTGTACACCACCACCATGACGGTAACCAACCTTCAGTTAAACAGTAGACACTGTCAGAGGGCGGTTAACGGGACGTCTGATTGGTTGTTGTGTCTCTAGGGCGGTCTCCGTGGCGACGACCCTCAGACGACCCTCACGGCGTTCGTCCTGATCGCTTTGGCCGAAGCAAAACAGAACAGGATCAGCTGCAGCAACGGCGAAATCAACGTGGAGGTCTGACTAAAACCTGTTCAAGACCAACCTGTGCAAAAGCAAATAAAACCAGTTTAAGACCAACTAAAACCTATTCAAGACCAAATAAAAACTGTTCAAGACCAACAAAAACCTGTTCAAGACCAACAAAAACCTGTTCAAGACCAACAAAAACCTGTTCAAGACCAAATAAAACCTGTTCAAGACCAAATAAAACCTGTTCAAGACCAAATAAAAACTGTTCAAGAACAACTAAAAACTGTTCAAAACCAACAAAAACCTGTTCAAGACCAACAAAAACCTGTTCAAGACCAAATAAAACCTGTTCAAGACCAAATAAAACCTGTTCAAGAACAACTAAAAACTGTTCAAGACCAACAAAAACCTGTTCAAGACCAACAAAAACCTGTTCAAGACCAACAAAAACCTGTGCAAAAGCAAATAAAACCAGTTTAAGACCAACTAAAACCTATTCAAGACCAACTTAAACCTGTTCAAGAACAACTAAAAACTGTTCAAGACCAACAAAAACCTGTTCAAGACAATCAAAAACCTGTTCAAACCCAACAAAAACCTGTGCAAAAGCAAATAAAACCAGTTTAAGACCAACTAAAACCTGTTCAAGACAAACTAAAACCTGTTCAAAAGCAAATAAAACCTGTTCAAGACCAACTTAAACCTGTTCAAGACCAACTTAAACCTGTTCAAGACCAACTTAAACCTGTTCAAAAGCAAATAAAACCTGTTCAAGACCAACTAAATTTTTTCAAATCCAAGTGAAACCTGTTTAAGTCTGACTAAAATCAGTTCAAATCCAACATAAACCTTTAAAAACCTTTCTGTCTTGTGGTGATGGAAACATGAAAGTAGATGAATACATTAGTTTTCAATGTTTATGTATTTTTTTCAACAGAAAGTTATCCACAATACGGCTAATCACCTGAAGGGGGCGCTGGAGGTTCGCAGGAGGCCGTACACTGTGGCCATCGCGGCGTACGCTCTGGCTCTGCTCAGGGACGTCATTGACTTCAACCCGACACAGGTTTTACTGAGAGCAGCCGCTCCAGGTGAGTCCATGCTTCAGTCTGTACTACATCAACGTTACTGTTGAACTGTCGACTTGCTGCTGTAAACTCATCAAGTACGGTGGCCTGGAGGGCTCCCTGCAGTGCAAATGAGCAAAGCACAAACAAATAAAAACTTTGAACTAAAAACTAGAGTGGTAGCAAACAACCACAAGTTATCTTTTGTTTTTCTTTTTTACAAGAACCAGTCCTCGGTTTAAGACTAAATCAACATGAATCCTAACAAAATATAAAAAACTGTGACCTGGGCATTAGAGAAAGTTCTAGATTGGTTTTAACAAGACAAGCCAGTGTCTTGCTGTGTGAATGATTTTCTACCAGCATCAGTTCCTCTTTTATGGTAATGGTCCAATGAGTAAGAGCCAGGCCCAAAGCAGCTGAGATGAGCTCCAGACTCAAGACGGCTGATGGAAAAAGTGAAAGAATGAATTTGTTTTGTGGATTCAGACCGCAGCCACTGGCCCGACTCCGAGAACAGGCTCTTTACGCTGGAGGCCACCGGTTATGCTCTGCTGGCTCTGGTGAAGATGGGGGCCATGACGGAGGCAGAGGCGCCCTTCAAGTGGCTCAACAGTCAGCGGCGTCAGGGCGGGGGTTTTGGCTCCACTCAGGTAACGACGAACTGCTGCATTATTCAAACTTGGAGAACAATGAGTTTAAAGTTCTGTTCTTTTGTCTCCAGCCCACGATGGTGGTGCTCCAGGCTCTGTCCGAGTACATGGTCCGCCAGCCTCCTCCCGGAAACATGAACCTGAATGTGGAGGTCCGAATGGGCGCCCGCACAATCCCCTACAACTTTAACCCGGACACGGCCTACGCTGCCCGCTCCTCCAGGGTGAGACACCTCTCTGGACATTAGGGATTTAAAGGAGCCTAAGAATAAGAAGGGCTCTTACCCTTTATTTCATACTAAGTAATTGATTTAGTTAGATTTGTTGTGGGCAGTACAAACAGAAACAGAATAAACTGCTCGGCCACTTAAGTCTTGGTTCAGTTCGGCTCAGTTGAGTTTCTCCTGAAGAGGCTTGTTTCCACTGAGCTGTGTCCCGAGAGAGGCGTGTGAGAGAGCCTTTTCAAAACTCAGATGGCTTCCTAATAAATAATATAAAGAAGAAAGTTGTATTGACTCATTTACCAACATTATTGTTCTCTGTGCAGCTGCCCAACAACGTGGACCTGGTGGTCAAGGCTGAAGGAAACGGACAGGGCATACTCGAGGTACTGTCTGACTTTTATATCTGTGGATATTTAAAGAAATCCTTGTCATTTATTTTTACAAGTCTGGTTTTACTTCTGGTTGTTCGCTGCCACTTTATTTTTTTATTTGTCATTTTGTGCTATTTTTTTATTGTTACTTTTAACTAATTCAATCTGGAACAAATGCATCCAGGGACCTATACATCAACTGTAATATGACATTTTATTTTAAAATTTGCAAATATTTGTGGAATCACCTTGAGGCCACTCAAATATTGGGCTGTTCCAAATATTGACTAAAGTGCTTTAATACTTGTCATTTGTCTGTAGGTCGTGACTTATTACAACCAGCTCCATGAAGTGGAAGAAAAGACTGTCTGTAAAGACTTTGAGCTTCAAGTAACCATCGAGGAATCAACAGGTAACTTTCACCACTTACTGAGCCACATCAACCTAAAATCAATCTGTAAAACCGTCTTGGAGGTATAAAGAAGGCGAAATGAAAGCCTAAAATATTGTATGTATAGTACATGGGGCTCCCTCTGCTGGACGCCCTGGGACACTGCCTGGTTTGTTTACGCTCTCTTGTTTTTATTTGAACAGAAAAACCTCCTCCTGATGTGATGAAGTCTTACACAATGACCATCAGAGTCAGGTGAGTCACTGCTGTTACATTGTCCTTTAGCCTGGGGTTTACAAAGTGACACTGTAGAGTATTAAAAGTGACGTTGACATTTTGGGCTACGTTGGTATCAACAGATGCAAGTTAAACTTTATTTGAACCTACTTGGAATGACATACAACCAAATAACCTAAATAGCACTGGACTAATTTCTCTTCACAAAGTCGTTTTTAAAGCAGCTTTATCATCCGACTTATTATCCCGTCTCCACAGAGCTCTGGGCCCCAGAGACGTGCGGATGGTGCTTCTGGACGTGAGTCTGCCCACAGGCTTCACTCCAGAAAACTCCGACCTGGAAATGGTAATATGTGTGTTTATAATGACTGACAGGCCATAGATTTACTGTAGAAGCATGATGGTCATGTGATTTGTGTTTTGTTTGGCAGCTGTCTAACTCCGTGGACAAATACATCACTAACTTCAGGATCGTGGATAACCTGAGCGAGCGAGGGTCCTTGATTATGCATATTTTAAAGGTCAGTTCAGATTTACCTGGTTTTAATCTAGACCCACCAAACGTCTCCTCATTTCTCTGTCCTTCTTCTTCTCTCAGGTGTCACACAAAGAGCCAGAAATCCTGATCTTCAGACTCCAGCAGAACTTTAAAGTGGGCCACATTCAGCCTTCACCAGTCACGGTCTACGAGTACTACAACCCAGGTTCTTCTTCTGCTGTTCTGATTCTGGTGCATTTACTTGGGGTTAAACTACAACTGAACCCGCTGTCGAACCAAAATAGTTGACATAGTGTGTTAAATGCAAAAAGTGTATTTATTTTAAACTACACAAAAAACAAGGACTTTCTCCAGAAACACACTAGGGGGTGCTGTTGGGCCATATTTACTTTCTCAGTGCTTCAACTTTGCATCTGAGGGTTTGTTTTATGGACAATACGTTCTCTTCAAAGCTATTAATGACACTCTTTCTGTTCGTTTATACTTTCAACAAATGTTACTTGAAACGGTTCTGTTAGTTTAGCCACAGACCAAAGAAATGCACCTGCATGTTGTAAATTAATTTGACATTTTAGACATTTTGTCATCTCAAAGTTAACTGGTGGCTGTGAAAGTTGTTCCCTATCATTAATTATTTACCTACAAGATATAAACTGCTGTAGCTGAAATAATAAAATGAATTAACACCGGCACATCTCAATTTTTTTTTGGAAGGTGCTGTAAGACTGTAATCATTTCTAAAATTAAGTGAAATTTAAGACAAATTGAGAGCTTAATTTGATAATATTTTAGACCATTCAAAAGTCTCAGGAATGGTTCAGCACCAGTATCCTCCATTTTGATCATAATCCATTTTATTTTGTCCAAATGAAAACTAACTGAAAATACTTGAGGGGATTAAAGTCTAAATCATTTATAATTGTAATTTTAAGTGATACTAAAACCATTTAAAACCTGTTAAAGATCAAGTATCATAAAGCTTGTTCAAAAACATTTTTGACTTTTTCAAGTCTTACAAACACAAACTGTATTTAAATTCAACTAAAAACCCCAGAGACCTCTTGTAGACCTGTAGTGGTGCTTGGAGAAACAAATCTATTATGGGCTATATCAATAAAAATGTTTTGAATTGGAAATGATCAATTGTTGTCTTTGTCCGGCAATAACTGGACTTTTTAAATCTATGTTCGGTTGAAATAGCAGGATTTCTGATTTCTTAAAGTCGGGCTACAGCCTCACAATCTTAGCCTTATCCTCAATGAAAAGACGTATTTTCTTGTGTGTCAGATCACCGCTGCAGTCGGACCTACACTCCCAGAGAAAACACAGAGGAGCTCAAACAGATCTGCAAAGACAACGTCTGCCGCTGCACTCAGGGTCCGTCTCATTACTGCACTTCTTTTACGTTCACACTGTGGTTTATATCTGTCACGTTTTCCTTTGTGCTCCAGGCGACTGCTGCGTCCCCAAAACTGACGCCGAGAACTTCTCCAACAAGGACCGAGAGACGCACGCCTGCACCACTTTACACCACGGTAAACGAGCAACACTCTCACTGCTGTGTTTCAGGAAACCATGAGGACGAGGGGGATTCAAAGTGTCTGAGACAGTCTGTTGAACTGTACAAAAATAAAAGTCTGGTCTCTGGGACACTTTTGGTGAAAAGTATTGATGAATGGTTTTGTTTGTGCTTCAGTTTTCAAAGTGAAGGTGTTGAGTGTCACTGAGAGTTACTACGACAAATACGACATGGAGATAACGCAGCTCATCAAACTGGGTCAGTCTGTTATATTCTCTCAGTTTATAAAAGTACGTAAGATAATAGTTTTATAAAGTGTGCTGTTGTGTGTTTCAGGAGACGAGGCGAGCGTGACGGTGGGAGCGAGGAGGACCTTCATGTCCCACGGAGCCTGCAGAGACTCTATCAAACTGATCCAGGGTCAGGAGTACCTCATCATTGGCCCCAAAGACGACCAGTGGAACTTGGACAGCGCCACCAACAGGTAACGTCTCACAGCTACACATTCAGCCACAGGGCTGTTCCACACAGTGAGCAAAACTGACAAGCCTGGTTTTTATTTATCAATCAATCCAAGAAACTTCTCAAGTTCAGGTTCAGGATTAAGACCAGGACCAAACATTTAGAGAATCAGAAGGGTTTGTATCATAAAGATAAAGAGGTTGATTATATATATACTAATATACTAAACTCATCAACTCGTAAAGCCTCTGTCAAACTGAGCATTTTTGTTGTTGCTGACAAATTAAGAATAACTTTTTTGAGGCAAAATCACACATTGTGGTTTTAAATTTGTGTCTGCAAAGTGTGACAGGATCAAAGACAGCCAGATCTCACGATAATAAAACCTGAGACTTTGAGGGAACTGTCACTGTAACAGTTCAAGACAAGAGCAATAAATAAAGAAAAAGAAAAAAAGAAAAAGAAAACACTTCATTATCATTATTATTATTATTATTATTGACACACACTCAGCCTGTAAGTCTAAACTCAGGGTAAACAAACAGATCCAATCACAGAAGCACAAAGCTGACATGGCAGGACTGTAGTGTACATGAAACACACACATTATACTCTCCATCCTTTCCCAGGTGAACAAAAACAATACACACAGTGTTATTTGATCTGGGCTCTTTGTCTCCCTCTTGTGGCAGCTTTGTGTACATGTTGGGGAAGAGCACCTGGGTGGAGCGCTGGCCCTCGTCTGAAGAGTGTTCCAGTAACTCCAGTCTGAAAAACAAGTGTGACAGTCTGAGCGCCATGGCCGACGAGCTGTCCAACAACGCCTGCCGACTTTAAGGACGGGCATTTATGAATAAAACACTGTTCTACTCTGAGCTTTGTCTCTGTGTGGACAGTAAAGGAGAAGACTGAGAGGATTTTGTAAATGCTCCGTGACAAATGAATAAAGTAATTGAAACGTGAACTCATTTCTTTTCTACCTTTTTATTGTGGGACTAGAGTCTTTCCAAGCTGTTAATGCACTCTCTTTAAATCTTGTTAAAGTCATTTTGACAGACCATCTTTCTGACATTTACAGTGACTTACAAAACAAACTGGTGTAATGACTGTAAAGTGCTTTATAAAGTGAGTGGGCAGAGGTTTCAGTCACTGTCAAGGAATCAATACACAAAACAGTGTAGAGACAATCAGATTTCTCTAGAGATCAACCTTCAACCAATTGTGAATTAAATAATGTCAGACTCATCCTTAAGTTTTAACATGCATGGGGAGAACTTTCTATATGAAACTGCCTTGTTTCATCTCTGTAGTGACCTGCTCACTACAGAATCTCCGACTGGCCAATTGTTCCCCCCTGCCTTTTATTGAAACTCACACACAGTCTGCCTCCCCCAACCTCACAGGGCGGGTTTTGGCAGTTAGTTACAAAAACCAGTACATTTTAGGAGTTAACTTTAAAGCACATTCTGTTAGTGATGACCCACAACATGACCCTTTCTTATCAGCACTTTCTGGTATTTATTACACTCACACACAACATGACCCTTTCTTATCAAAGGCTTGTTGGCCTTTGGTTACAATCTTGTGCCTTGTTTTAGTCATATACAATTTGACAACTTTTCTTGCTGAAAAACTCTCACAGTCACTGTCTGAACTCCTGAACATTCATCATCAGCTGTTTTTCCTGGAAGTGTCCAGAACCTGAGGAAACGTCTCAGAGGAACCGGTTTCTTTGTTTCTTAAAGAAAGACGTGTTTACATTTCACAGAACAAGCTGGGTTTGGTAAAGGTTGAACTCA
>JALDNG010000303.1:0-47500 GCA_024349245.1 Neodontobutis hainanensis | reverse complement strand
TGGGAGATGTAAGTAACGCTGATAAATGACTTATTGATGGTGCTGGCTCATCAGGAGGTGACATTGCCCATGTTGTTTTTAAAATTGTCCTTAATGTTATTTATGTATTTATCATCTGAGTGTGACTGTGTTTTCTGTAGTGCTGCAGTACTGCCTTTTGTCCAAGACAAATTTCTCCTACAGGAGACAAATAAAGAACTTTGAACTTTGAACTGCAGGTTCCAAGAACTTCCAAGAGGTTCTAACTGTAGAGTAGACTGGACATGACTGGACAGGCTATCGTACAACATAGTTGTTGGAGTCACAGTGAAACTGTTGACTGAATAAAATAAAACTAAAGACTTGTTAGTTACAGGATTTGTTGTACATTCAAATTAATTACAGTCTAGTCTACAGCACTCTGCCAAAAATATATTTATTCTGCACCGTCTGATCTTGAGCTGTTTCAGTTCAGAGGAAAACAAATATAACATTGTAAATGTTTAAGGCTACGGTTGAGCTATTCTACGACAAACAGAGAAACTAAAGACGAAATTGTGTGTTTAATGACAATTATTATTTACATACATTACACCTCATGCAACCGTTCAGATAAAGTTTATCGCAATAAAACTTCACAATTGAAAAGTCAAAAGCAGATGTCGATGCATCACAAGTTCACCTGAGTTCACCTGTGAGTTCACCTGAGAGTTCACCTGAGAGTTCACCTGAGAGTTAACCTAACACTGTCTGTCACAGATGACTCTGTCTGATCTCAAACTTACTTTACTGGAGTCTACACTTTCCACCAATACTTTACCTTTGTTCAATTATATTGTCGGTAAAATCCCGGTCCTTGGGACAAGATTTTTATCATTATCACGAACATTACTCATGTGACTTGTGAGTCTGTGTTTTGAACAGGCATCTCTCTAGACACCTACACTGTGTTCTGTTGTTGATGCAGCTGCTCAGTGCCTCCAGATAACCTGACTCCTGCTCTAAAACACGAGCCTTTTAAAACGTGGTCACACTCACAAACAGACAAAGACACGGACAAACCTGGATTGTTGCAGGCGTCGTCCGCAGTTGAGGAGTTAGCTTTTCAGGAGAGCTGCTCACAGAACGAGAGTTCTCCAGGACTCCAGACGAAAGAATGACCGTCCTTCGACCGGAGGATGGCGGTTCGATTATGAAAGTAAAATAAAATCAAAACTACTGAGAGCGAAGAAGATTGAGACACACCGAAATTATTTTGATTGAAATACTTCGGAAAATCCCAAGCCCAGAGTCACTGCCGCGGAGCAGCCACTGATTGGTTGTCTTCTGTCGCGGCCGACCAATGGGAAGGCCGGATGTCTACAGTCTCTCTGTCTCTGTGTCTCTGTGTGGACACTGCGCTCACAGCAGACGTCTTTGTCCGCCTCCCGCTGCAGAGTCTCAGTCTCGTCTGGGACGACGCCTGCAACAATCCAGGTTTGTCCGTGTCTTTGTCTGTTTGTGAGTGTGACCACATTTTAAAAGGCTCGTGTTTTAGAGGCTTTGCTGCAGAAAAGTGTAAATGTAGTCAACGAAGAAAGTGTCGGAGCTAATCCCGTCTTCACTAGCGTTACACGTCTCTGGAGTAATCCATGTTCAAAAGGACTACATCTGCAGAGTTTGAGCTGCTTTGAAAAACAGCAGCGAGCTCATAAACTGGCGACAGGCTCAAGCCACAACCACGAGGCGCTTGGCCACTTTTAAAATGTCCGCCATTGTTTTAGCCTCTACGAAAACAGTCCGGAAACTTTTGTAAAAACGGACAGGGTTTGTCTGAAACTGTCCGCTCGGACTTTGTCCACGTGTCCTAATGTTTCTGACTTTACTCACAGGTCAGAGAAAATTAGGCTATTTATGTTTTTCAAAATGCACACACATAAATAAAATAGAACAAGTGTTTTTAAAGCTGCAAGACATGTTTGAACATTTGCCGTAAATCGTTAATTATGAGCTCATTTATACAAACTATGTGTTTGGTATGTTACATTTAGCCTAGCCACATAACCAGACTAATAAATCGAGCACCGAGTGATTTTTATAAAACCCAATAGATTGTATAGTTAGTATGTTGGAGTTAGTTTGCACATTAACCAGAAATAAAGCAGTGTAAAACATGATTCTATTGTGGTCTGTGTTTAATGCCACCTCCTTTTTGATGCATTTTTAATCACAGGTCAGGTCACTTTCAAAAAGACAATATTCAAATACAATGGGTTCTTAAAGTTTAGTCATGCAGCTTTCTAATATAAATCTTTCAAAGGCAGAGTATTTACACAATGTGCTCTACTTGGTTCAAACACTACTCTATAGTCACCAGAAGAGGGCGACAAAGACATTATTTATAACTCCATGTATCAGTGTTGTTCTGGGGCTGTAACTCTAGTCCTGCCGACAAGTCATACCTTGTTGAATTTGTCCTCGACATCTCTTTCCTTTTTATTTGGCAAAATTCGACAGGAAACAGAGCGAGACAGCGAGGGGAGTGTCTTTGGGCAAATTAACCGAGCGAGACTCAAAATCTATTTTTATTTAAAAAAAAAATTGGAACTAATGTCTTCATTGGCCCTTAGAATCACCCTATCATCCCCCACCTTTACGGCGCAGCTCCTTGTACGTCTTGTCTCCCAGAGTACATTCTTTTCCCTCCAGACGCCTGTTTCTTGCTAGTCTTTTCTTATCTCTTAACATTATTTAAACCGTGTTAGATTAGAGACGTAGGGCTCATCCATCTCAGCCTACTGCTCAGTGTCTACATTGGAGTTTTCTGTCGGTTTCATTTTGTCTCACTTTTGGGAGAAAACCAAAGTGTTCTTAGTCCAGATGAGTAAGTACGGCCCGTCTAGTCTTTTCAGAGTCTTTTACAAGGCCTTCTCTCGGTGGGACATGTTTGCAGAAAGTCTCTTAAAAGACTTCCAGAACCAATGACCGAGCCCCTCTCAGCTCCTCTTAATGTGGAGGAGCAGCTGCTGTTCTCTGGGCTTGCCCTGGTGACTGTCTCTAAAGTAGTGCTTATTGTTTTTGTCTTTTGTATTTAAGATGTCCCTTTTGGTCGTAGACCATAAGAGTTTGGAACAAAGACCAGTAAATTAAGAATCTTACCGTGGGACTCATCTACGTCTTGACCATAACAAACCAGTACATCCAGGGCTTGTAGAAATGAAAATGCCTCAGACAGGTATTCTTTAGTAGCTCAACGTGCAATTAACTAACCCAAATAACATTTTTTTTTAATTGATGAAGGTTGCGTTTTTCATTTATTTATTCAACCAAGTCATGGCACGCAGACGGAGGAGGGTGGGGGTATAATATTCCTATTACATTTTAGTAACTATTATGTACATTAAACTCAACGTGTTGCTAAATAATGCATTCTTTTTTTAACATGTCTGTGACGGTTCTGTAAGGTAAAAGCAAAGGAATCTGGACGAGGTTTTAAAGGTGAAGCTGTTTCTTCTCTAATCCCAAGAGCCTTTTTAAAAAAAAAAATTATTTAATTTTTTTATGCTGAGTTCAACCGGTTGAACCCAAGTTGGTGGAACACATCGTTCAACAATGTTGAGAACTTGTGTTGAGGTGATCTTTTTCTCACTTTTACATTTCTGTCTCTTACAGAGAAACAAGGGATCCTTGGTCAGAAGCAAACTCTGATTAAATAAAGAAGCTAACTACAGCAACTGCTTCAATAATGCACCTGTGCGACCAGTGTGGGAACAAGTTTACCACTGTGCACAGTCTCAAAAGACACCAGCGCATCCACAATGGAGAGAAGCCTTACAGCTGTGACCTGTGTGGGAAGACATTTTCACATGCAGGTTATTTAAAAAAACACCAGCGCATCCACACTGGAGAGAAGCCTTACAGCTGTGACCAGTGTGGGAAGACATTTTCAGTAGCAAGTCATTTAAAACAACACCAGCGCATCCACACTGGAGAGAAGCCTTACAGCTGTGACCTGTGTGGGAAGACATTTTCAGTAGCAAGTCATCTAAAACAACACAAGCTCATCCACACTGGAGAGAAGCCTTACAGCTGTGACCTGTGTGGGAAGACATTTTCAGTAGCAAGTACTTTAAAACAACACCAGCGCATCCACACTGGAGAGAAGCCTTACACTTGTGACCTGTGTGGGAAGACATTTTCACATGCAGGTAATTTAAAAAAACACCAGTTCATCCACACTGGAGAGAAGCCTTACAGCTGTGACCTGTGTGGGAAGACATTTTCAGTAGCAAGTCATTTAAAACAACACCAGCGCATCCACACTGGAGAGAAGCCTTACAGCTGTGACCTGTGTGGGAAGACATTTTCACAGGCAAGTCATTTTAAACAACACAAGCTCATCCACACTGGAGAGAAGCCTTACAGCTGTGACCTGTGTGGGAAGACATTTTCAGTAGCAAGTACTTTAAAACAACACCAGCGCATCCACACTGGAGAGAAGCCTTACACTTGTGACCTGTGTGGGAAGACATTTTCAGTAGCAAGTACTTTAAAACAACACCAGCTCATCCACACTGGAGAGAAGCCTTACAGCTGTGACCTTTGTGGGAAGACCTTTTCACAGGCAGGTAATTTAAAAAAACATCGGCGCATCCACACTTTAGAGATGCTTTACAGCTGTGACCTTTGTGGGAAGACATTTTCACAAGCAGGTCATTTAAAACAACACCAGCTCATCCACACTGGAGAGAAGCCTTACAGCTGTGACCAGTGTGGGAAGAGATTTTCACATGCAGGTAATTTAAAACAACACCAGATCATCCACACTGGAGAGGAGCCTTACAGCTGTGACTTGTGTGGAAAGACATTTTTACGGGCAAGTACTTTAAAACAACACCAGCTCATCCACACTGGAGAGAGGCCTTACAGCTGTGACTTGTGTGGGAAGACATTTTCACGGGCAGGTCATTTAGAAAGACACCAGCTCATCCACACTGGAGAGAAGCCTTACAGCTGTGACCAGTGTGGGAAGACATTTTCACGGGCAGATTGTTTAAAACAACACCAACCCATCCACACTGGAGAGAAGCCTTACAGCTGTGACCAGTGTGGGAAGACATTTTCACTGGCAGGTCATTTAGAACAACACCAACGCATCCACACAGGACACAAACCGTACTATTGTGACTATTGTGGAAAGACATTTAGATGTTCAAGTTCTTTTAGGACACATTACCTTAAACACACTCGAGAGTTGGTGATACCATGTGAGTTTTGTGGATTGATATTTTACTCTAAACGGACTTCTTCTCGACACCTAAAGCAACACGCTGAGGTGGAAATGGGGAGTTGTGGACCACAATGAGACTCTGCATCCTGAAGTTTTTATATGTGTGCATTATGCCCGCCTCTCAGCTCCAGGGTTTTGGATGGACGTGTAATGAGCTGACGTGTCAGTCATAGATGTGTATAGGTTTATGTGTATGTGCCACTAAGTGTTTAGGACAACGTGTCCCTGAACAATGATTAGATGTAGTGCAAAGTGATGTCTAGTTTGGATTAGCATGGTGCCAATAGAAGATACAGCTAAAAACATTAAGTCATAAGTGTGTGGATAAGCATATGAACTGGAGCAGGAGTGAGAGCATTTAATATATAATATACAATTAATGTGACACAAACTTTATGAAAAATAGTTCACTAGCCAAAGCATGGACATATTTTACCCGCTCCTGAAGAACTGGGATGGACAGCGCTGTATAAACTGCAGGATCTGTGTGAGAACAGCTCTCAGCATTTCAAATGTGCTCGTACAGAGTAATGAACAACAAAAGGCTGTAGGGATACAACGATACAGTCTCCATGGTTCGATTCGTACCTTGTTTTTTGCTCACGGTTTTCGGTTTGGAACAGTACAATTCATGGTGCCAATATTCCATCCATCTTCTACCGCTTATCCGGGGCCAGATCGCTGGGGCAGCAGTCTAAGCAGAGATGCCCAGACTTCCCACCGTCAGTGTCGGATTGTCTTCAGCCCTGGTTTGAGTTTCCTGGTGTTTGAGTCTTGTATTTCTAAGTGTATATTTCTAGTGTATTCCGAATGTTGATGATAGTGTGCTGGGACTCTGGCATGATGTCAACCTTGTTCTGTTTGGACTTTGTACCCTCAACCACAAATAATACCTTCTGAGACCATATGCCTTTGTGGGGTTCTGCCTTGTGAGTCCTCTTACCTGTTCCGGACACCAGGTTGTGAGAGCTTTTATCTGGGATCTTGTTCTTTCGGTTTGACCCAAAGCTCACGACCATAGGTGAGAGTAGGAACTTGGATTGAAAGCTCATTTTGGTCGCTTGTATATGGATTTTTTTTTTTTTTTTTTTTTAATAGCTTTCAGGTCATGTGACCTAGTCACTTCCAGCCACCCTGTGTTCATAGTACTAGCACACCTATTTTTACTAGGGGTGTCACGATTCTCAAAATCCTCGATTCGATTGCATTTTCGATTCTAAGGTCACGTTTCGATTCGATTCTCGATTTTTACATTTATTCTTTTTAAAGCACAGATTGTCATTTTTCAAACTAGACTTTTATGCAATACAATATCTGACCTTTGTTTGCAATGTACCACACTACATTGTCAAATTTAAAACTTTTATTAACAAAATAATGTAACAATAACTTATATCTTTAGCCAATTGAAAACTTAAAATAAACTGCCATCCAGTTTCTCTTTTGTAAGTGCAGTCTTCTTCACAAAAGATGACATTCAAGTTCACAACAAACAAAAACAATAAAACAGACATGTCCATAGTCTCTGAACAATTAAGTGTCTTAAACTATTTCCGAACAGATGAACATGTACCACACTGATAACTACTTTTTATCCCCTGAGAATGATGACTATTTTTTTCATTCTTTCATGTTCTTCCTAAAGATGGATATGTTGTTTAGAGCTGCTCTTTGAGTTGTCAAAAACATTAACATTTTTTTTATAATAGAACAACACAAGACAACTGTAACAATTTTGCAGTTTTAAGTTATTCTTAAAGATGAATATGGAAAGAGAACTGCTAAAATATTGCTAAAATATTAACTATTTACATTTCTATGGGCAGATAACAACTGTGATGTTTTTTTTTTTTTTAATATTTTCATGTTCTTTAAGAAAATGAGAATGTCCACATTCTCTGGAGAGAGGGCTGCTCTTTGAGCTGTCACAATGTCCCCTGCTGTTGAGAACACTCTCTCACTTGCCACACTTGTTGCTTGTACAGCAAGAGAACGTTTGGCAAGCTTGGACAAATGTGGGTACTGGTGCTCATTATCTTTCCACCATTTCAGTGGATTTGAATCCACAGAAATGACTTTAGCCATTTTGAATAGCTGAATCTCGTCTTTCACAACATCAGGCCATGGTTTGGTTGCTGATGATGATGCAGTGGAGGCTGTGCTGAAAAAAATCACCAAACAGTTCACTGAGTGCTGTTCTCTTTGCTGGGGGGCTGCCTCTGCTGGTTGCTACAGTTTCTTGATCCTCTGCAGGGTTTTGGCTGGACCCTTCTCCTGAGGCATGAGGCAGAAAAAGTCACAAAACACAGTTGTTTAAGGTAATGACCAGGCAGAAATTATATTTAAATGTGACAACAAGAAGCAGAAAGCATATTGTGATTAGTCCTATTCCTGAAATATTATGAATGTGAAGGGAAAAAAAACTACTTTACAGAATAAGATGGTTATTTCATCACATTAGACTAAATGCATCACATACCTGTGTGGGGTGATCTTGCAAAATTTTCTCCTCCGGACAATTAAAGATCTCATTCTGAGATTTGTCATCCAGGTGGGGTAAAGTCTTAAACCTAGGATCCAAGGCAGTGCTCTCATTCAGGAACTGTTGAAGTCTTGGGTCTGAATACCTGTCTTCAAAGTTTGCCTCTATAGCAGATTTAACATCCTTTACAATTGTTGAATCTGTGTCACTGTTTCATAGATGTCAGGATGGTGTGTTGTAGGGACATGATCATAGACACAGTAGGCTGCTGTTCGGAACTCATCAAGGTTGTGTTTTCAGGGGCTTCAGTACCTGACGTACATCTTCCAGAACAGTCACATCTTGATCAAAGAGGGTGATATGGTCTTTAACATTTTTTTTTTATATAATTTTGTCATTTTCTGCAAGTGCAGAATAGACAGCAGCTTGTTGCTCTAAATAGCGTGTGATCATGTCATAAAGTTCCACCTTGTAATGACATCTTGAAGCAGCTTGTGAGGAGGAAGCTGAAGCATGTCTTGTTTTGACTTTTTAAGATGACTGCTGCAGTGGTACTTCTGTGGAAAACAGTGACCACCCTCCTGACTCTGCCCAAAAGACGGGAAATCTGGTTTACTCCCAACCCCTTCTGGGAGGCCAGATTCACAGTGTGGGCTAAACATCCGATGTGTGGTGACAATCCTGCTGCATTTGAGGCATTGACAATGCTCTTGGCATTATTAGTTGTCACAGGGATGGTTGAATTTTGTCTGTCCAACTTCCATTCCACTACCACTTCCCTCAGCACTTCTGCTAAATGTTCACTTGTGTGTGCTTCATATATGGGGCGAGTTTGAAGGACTGGATTTTGAATTTCCCAGTCATCATTAATGTGCTGTGACAGTCATGAAGCTCTGTGTTGCTCTGGATGTCTAGCAATCTGTAGTCAAGGCAACTAAATGTGCGCTGCTCAGACTTTCAACAACTTTCTCTTACGTTATTGTACATGGAGGGAATCACCGTAGCTGTGAGATGCATTCTACTTGGGATTTTGTAGTGTGGCTCTAGCACGCTAATTAAATGCCTAAAACCGGAGTTTTCCACCACCAAATAAGGTCGCATGTCCGCGGCTATGAATACTCCTACCGCACGCGTAATTGCATTTGCACAAGTTCAGTTGCTTGGAAGTTTAATTCCAAATGAAGACGGAAGACTAGTTTGTGTAGTTGTTGGTTTAACAGATAAATCTATGTTTTTGTGGTGCCTGCGGAGATGCCCTGCCATGTTAGTCGTGTTGCCAGTGAGAGAATATGGTACACGCACATAGCACAGCTTGCAAACTGTTGTTCTTTTGTCGACAACGCGAACGTTGTCAACATAACTCACTGGAAATCCAAAATACTTCCACACCAGCGACTTCAGTGAAAGAGGAGGGGATTCGAGTTCTGTCGACGGGTCTCCTGCATCTGCAGTTGCCGTGCTATCTTTTGAGTGGCTGTTAGAGGAGGTTGACTCGCAGCACTTCAACGCGTGTTTTTTTCCGCTTGGCAAGTAACCAGACGCAACATGGGGGTGTGGCAGCATCGACGATTCCATTTTTTAATTCGAAGTTTGAGACTGCGATTTAATTTCGATCGATTTCGATTTAAAATCGAAATCGTGACACCCCTAATTTTTACCATTCATTCAGTCAACCTGTCCTTGTTTTAATAAAAGTATAATCAGAAGATGGTGTCGGCCCTTGTAAATTATGGCCTTTTTTATTTTTTGAATGAATTAATTTTTTACCACTTTTGTCTTTTTTGGAATTTTATATAAATTTTCTATTTACAAAATCAAGAATTTTTTTTTTTTTTTTTTTTAAATAGCTTTTTGGGAACACATGCACAGAAATCCTGTGCATGTGTAATTTCTGCCAGGGTATGTAACCTTCTGAGCACAACTGTGTATATATAGTTTGATATGTGCTGCATCTGAAGGTCGAGCTTCTCTTTTAGTCTCTATACGGGTCAACACTGTCACTAAACTAACCTGTTCAGGGCTCTGTCTGAGTCCAGATGAGGTTATCACTTAAAACATATAAAGTTAATGTCTGTTCTGCTGCTTGTGTGACATGTTCTTCACTCTCCACTCAGCTCTTTTATTTTTATTTGTATTTTTTAAGCCCTTCAGACTGTTTGGTCAGTGGGTTGTTTTTATTCTCTAAAGCGAGGTGTTTTCAGAGAAGAACCTTGTTTTCTACTGATTTTGTTTGGTTTTAGGCACTGCTTGCTTTGTTTTCCATCACACCAACACAATGCATGTGTCTGTTTATTTACAAGATTCTTAAGCCTTATATGTTTTATAATTACATTTTATTGTACCCAATTGTTTAAGTCACACATTTAACAGTGAAATAAAAGTTGTCAGGTCACAGTCGGCAGCTGAGGATAAGAGCTGATGAAATGTGGAAACAGGAAGTGGAATTTATTTCTGTCAAGTTTTTGTTCTACACAAATGTATAATAGCTTTAGGTTTAAATGTAAAGAGAGTTTTTCGTTTACAGTTCCTGTCGTCTACAATAAATATGTCCAACACTTCACTCTAATAAAAATAAATGTCTGAAAAAACATTAATATGATTTTGTTTATTTCAATAGAACAGCATTTACACAACTTTGGAAATGAAAAGGTTTCTGTGTAAATATGAACATAATGCACACAGCACTAACTCAGGGCCTTTGAAGGGTTTTAGAAATACTGAGGTTCATAAAAGAGTGTCTGAAGAACTGAGGTGTGACATGTTCTGTTCTGTCAAGTGTAAGTGCAGTGCTCTATTCTTCACTAAAGAGAACCAGCAGCTGCAGATTTTTCACTAAAAAAGGAATGTAGGAATTGTTTGAGTAAAATTAAATTACAATCAAATGTTTCTTTAAAAAAGTCAGTCCTATTGTTAAATGTTTTCCTTGGTTTTGTTTTGAAGAAGCTGTTGCATCAGAAATCTGAGCTCCTTTAGCTGAAAAAGATCCTGCTAAATATTGGGTCAGAAAACAAGATGAGTAATACATTTACATTTAGACATTTAGCCGACACTTTTATCCAAAGTGACTTACAAGTGAGAAAACGATGAAGCAGTTTTAACAACACAAGTTAGAAAAAAGCACAAGTTCACCAAAAACTATTCAGTTACAACTCATCACAGTATACACAGCTGAAGATAAGAAAGATTTATTTATTTTTACAGAGAAGGTATCGATAGACAGGAAGTAGAATCCAGTGTTGGTCAGTCAGGTGTTGATGGAAGAGTGTGTTTTCAGGTGTTTTTTAAAGATGGCTACAGAATCTTAGTAGCAGCAGTAGATCATTGCACCAATGTGAAAGACTTGCAAACGATGTAGCATTTGGAAGAATTGTAATAACAAACATAAAGACAGAATGTAGGATTTTTAAAGTAAAAACTTGCAGGGTCTGCTTTTATAATCTTATAATCTTTTTTGGAAAATATTTTAAGTGTGGTTTGCTTAGTGTGGTTTTATTTTTGGATAGTTATATTTCACATAAATTATTCTTAGAGAAGCCATCAGCCACTGAAAGAAAAAAGCACTCCTGCCTCACCAGCCAAGGATCCTCGTCTGACTGGACCATAATCAACACCTCCACCACTGAAATGGACCCCCCCATAGGACCCTGGACCCCCCCAGTAACATCAACACCTTCTGCGAACCTCACCATCTCTGTCCCATCCCCGGATTCACCAATGGGATTTCCAGATCACCTGGAAATGTTGGTCAAATCTGGAATTAAGATGATACCCCTCACACCTAACTTGGCCAGGTCACGGGTTCTATCATCATCCCGAAAAACATCACCCCCAATACCACCGAGGAGCACCACTTCTCCTCCTCGGCCAGTACAAATGAGTAGGGATGGGTATCGTTAAGGTTTTAACGGTATTACTACTCTTACCGATACTGCTTAACGGTCCGGTACTTTAACGGTATTCTTATCGGTACTTTGTCTTGTGTGTGTGTGTGTGTGTGTGTTTTGGACTTGTCTTGCACCAGAGGTGTTAGGAGGACTTGGTTGGTTCATAGTAGCTGCAGCTTTAAAAATATATATATATTGTAAACTAACTTGAAGTGCTGCACATTTAAGTTAGCCAAATAAATGTTTACATTTACATACTGATTTTTCTTTATTTAGAATTTTAAAAACAAATAGAAAATATGTGTATTTCATTTTCTCATTTCTCCCAAAAGAAATCAACAGAATTTCTACATAAGGTTAACAAACCAGGGAGATGTTACATTTATTTTAAACGACGTGAACAACGTTGATTCAACATGATTTTAGCATACACACCAGGCGTAGATGGGGCAACAACCAGAGACGAACAAGCTAGGCAATCGAAAACTGCATTTCTTTGTCTGCACATAATGCACTTTTGAAAGGTGCTTGGACAGATTGCTTGTGTTTCTGCCCTTACATGCAAACATTTTGTTGCACTTATGACAACAAGTGTTGTCTGCAACAACTCTAGAGAAGTGTAACCACACTTTGGAACGTTTTGCTCTCTCCACCATCGTCACTCTTGTATTAAGCGTGAGTTTTCGTACTGTTATGCGTGTGCGTGCTTGTGGTCTGTATGTGACTGACAGCCAGCCTCCGCGGCGCGCATGAGAGATCTCACGGATCTCACAAACATCTTAATATCGCAAATTATTTTTTTATTTAACCTTTATTTAACCAGGATAGTCCCACTGAGATTACAAACCTCTTTTGCAGGGTCCTGGCCCCATGTGTGTTTGGGGGGACTGTTGTACATGTCTTTGGTGGTGGGGGAAACCGGAGTACCCGAGGGAACCTACGCAGACACAGGTGGAACATGCAAACTCCAGAAAGGCCCTGTCCTGGATAGGATTCGAACCCAGGACCTTCTTGCTGTGAGGCAGGCGTGCGAACCACTTTGCCCCTGTGCCACCAAATTAGAACTGTTTGGTGAGATAAAAGCAAAAATACATAGTACATCTTTTTTTTTCTCTCAGGTACCGAAAGCAGAACCGATAGCGTCAGATCTTATTGATACTACGAACTTTCATAATTTAGCCAGTTTATTACCGGGTTTTGGTACCCATCCCTAACTAATGAGACCCTGACAGGGGTCCAATGCCCCCCTGTCAGGGGGGATGCTAGGTACTAGTCCCTATCAATATTTTGAGAATTTGTCCCCACCAATATTTAGCGGGGGGGGGGGTGTATAAATTCATTTTATAAATTCAAATAAGGTTGATTTGATGTTTTTAACTGAAACATAGTTAGACAGCACGACTGGAAATGCTGTCCTTATTGAATCCACCCCATCGAATTTCACATTTTTATCCAAAATGTGTGAAAACAAAAAGGAGCTGGTGTATGTTCTATTCTTAGGGATAATATTCTCATCCAGAAACTATCACTTGGGGGGTTTTCATCATTTGAGTATGTGTCATTCAAAAGTGAGTTGAGGTTTTCTTCATCTGTTTTATATGTTGTTCTTTACAAATCACCAACAATCTCATGATTTTATTGATGAGTTACTGAAATGCTTTCGGTTATCTGCTCAGAATATGAAGAAATATTCATATCAGGTGATTTTAACGTGCATGTGGATAATGTTTGTGACAGGAATGCCAAAGAACTTTCTACTGTTCTTGATCCTTTTGGTCTTTGTCAGCATGTTAATGAGCCGACCCATAACAGAGGTCACACTCTGGACCTGGTCATTTCAAAGGCTGCTCATATTTCAGACGTCACTGTGATTGATGTTGCTCTGATCATTCTCGTTTCTTCTTTGTCACTGTGCTTTGTCTCGGCAAAGTACCACATCTGTCAAATGACTGCTCTCTTCTACAAGACCCACGTGGTCTAAAATGTTATGGTCACTTACTGCTACAGCAGGACCTCTGGCTTTTTAAATACTGTCCTGATAGAGTCCTGAAGGTTTGGAAGCAACCCTTTTATAAGACGCCCTGAGAACCATTCACGTGAACCTTAACAGTCTGCTGTTGGACACACACAGACTGATCTGCTTTATTTTTATGGTGTTATGCAGTGTTCACTGTTAAACCAAATAAATACATAAATATTGGTTTTATGGTCATTTCTGTTTCCAGCCTTTGAAGTGTCACTATTAAAAATAAATGTTCTGTGAACAGTCAGAGACAGTTTAATGTTTTGGAGTTGATTTTTTTAAAGAGTACTAATGGTATAAACGTATTTTTCTTGAGGTTGATGGTAAAGAACAAACTCAAAATGTCTAAGACCTGAGGAAGTTCTTACATCCAACACAGACCACAAACAAATATAATAACTGTTAAGGCTACGGCTGAGCTATTCTGCGACAAACAGAAAAACTAAAGACGACATTGTGTGTTTAATGACAATTATTATTTACATACATTACACCTCATGCAAACATTACGATAAAGTTATTGTAGTAATACTTCACAATTGAAAAGTTAAAAGCTGATGTCGATGCATCACAAGTTCACCTGAGAGTCCACCTGAGAGTTCACCTGAGAGTTCACCTGAGAGTTCACCTGAGAGTTCACCTAAGAGTTAACCTAACACTACCTGTCACAGATGACTCTGTCTGATCTCAAACTTACTTTACTGGAGTCTACACTTTCCACCAATACTTTACCTTTGTTCAATTATATTGTCGGTAAAATCCCGGTCTTTGGGACAAGATTTTTATCATTATCACGAACATTACTCATGCGACTTGTGAGTCTGTGTTTTGAACAGGCATCTCTCTAGACACCTACACTGTGTTCTGTTGTTGATGCAGCTGCTCAGTGCCTCCAGATAACCTGACTCCTGCTCTAAAACACGAGCCTTTTAAAACGTGGTCACACTCTCAAACAGACAAAGACACGGACAAACCTGGATTGTTGCAGGCGTCGTCCGCAGTTGAGGAGTTAGCTTTTCAGGAAAGCTGCTCACAAAACAAAGAAAGTGTGCTCTCCAGGACTCCAGACGAAAGAATGACCGTCCTTCGACCGGAGGATGGCGGTTCGATTATGAAAGTAAAATAAAATCAAAACTACTGAGAGCGAAGAAGATTGAGACACACCGAAATTATTTTGATTGAAATACTTCGGAAAATCCCAAGCCCAGAGTCACTGCCGCGGAGCGGCCACTGATTGGTTGTCTTCTGTCGCGGCCGACCAATGGGAAGGCCGGATGTCTACAGTCTCTGTCTCTATCGTCGGAGGCTGGACCCACCGGCTGGAGCTGTTTGGAGAGATTGGAGGGAAGACGATCGGTAGATTGAACGAAAATCTTGACTTATATCGCTGGAATTAGCAACAACTGTACCGTGAATGTAATTATCATGGGTAAAAGTACGGATGGAGATAGTGATAATAATATGTCATGGCAGGAAGTAAATAATAAGAGGAAAGGAAGGGGTGATAGTTCTGGAAGTTCCAACGATGAGGAAGTTGTGAGTGAAAAGTCAAAAAAAGTAAAGGCTATAATTACAAATGGGAAAACGGAGAATGAACAAAATGAATGGAAAGTGATGATAACGTTTAAAAAAGAAGGGGGACATTTTCACCCACTAAAACTAACAAAAGCAATTGAGAAAGAAATGGGTAAGATCAAGTTTGCTAAATATTTGAATAATAGAAGGCTGCTGGTCTTTACTACAGATAAACTGCAAAGAGATAGATTTCTCACAGCAGAAAGACTTAATGGGGAAAGGATTAGTGTTCATATCCCTGGGAATGCAGCAAAGCTTAGAGGTGTTATCTATGATGTACCTTTGGAAATAACAATGGAAGAGATAATACAAGAAGAGAACGGAGGGAAAGTTTTGAAAGCCACAAGGCTACAGACACAAAGAAAAGGGGTGAAAACTGATAGCTTATCAGTAAAGCTAGAATTTGAAAAAGAGATGCCAAAGAGGGTAAGATTGGGATATTTGAGTTATGATGTAAGAGAGTTTATCCCAGCACCAATTAGATGTTACAAATGTCAAAGAATGGGACATACTGCTGGGCAATGTAAAGGAAAACAAAGATGTGCTGGATGTGGAGGTGAACATGAGTATGGAAATTGTGGGCAGGATACAAAAGTAAAATGCTGTAATTGTGGTGATGAGCATAGCGCTGCTTTTGGAGGATGCCCTGTACAAAGACAAGCCAGAGAGGTTCAGAAATATAAAGTAACTAATCAGGTGTCTTATGCTGATGCAGCAAAAAAAGTCAAGGAAAGTGAAAAATACAGACCCAGTGTGGTACAAGTAATAAATAAAGTAAAAGAATCTGAGAACAGAAGAATAATTGAGAGTACATCTCCAAAGTCTAGTCAGAGGCAAACCAAAATAAATCCATGGAGATTTATTGCTTTCATCTGTAAGATTGTCAATGTGGCAGTACAGCAAAAGAAAAAAAGTGATAGAATCAAGACAATTGTAGAAGCAGCCATAGAAATACTTGGGATAACTGAAGTTACAGCTGAAATGATTCCTGAGATGTTGAATCCAAATAATGGAATGTCTCAAGGTGATTAACATCATTATGGTATTACATATCCTTCAATGGAACGCCAGAAGCTTAATTGCAAATGGTCAAGAGTTCAAAAAGGTTGTAGATGATTTGGAAGTAAGACCTGATGTTATGTGTATACAAGAAACTTGGTTAAGACCTCACTTAGACTTTGTAATATCAGGTTACAATGCGGTTAGATGTGACAGAATTGGAAAACAAGGTGGAGGATGTATAACATTTATTAAGGATACTCTGGAATATAGAAGGATAAATGTCCCAAATGAATATGAATGTATAGTAATAGAAATATGTAGTCCCAGAGGAAATATCAAAGTTGTCAATTTTTATAATCCGTGTAAGAAACTATCAAAGCAAACATTCCAAGAAATCTCAGAAAGTGTACATAGAAGAGAAATATGGTGTGGTGACTTTAATGCTCACAATTCTCTGTGGGGAAGTGATCATACAGACACAAATGGAGAAGTGGAGGAAGAACTAATCGATGAGAGATTACTTGTTTGTGTTAATGATGGAAGAGGTACCAGGGTTAATGTTACAAGAAATTCAGTTTCTTGTATAGATCTTACTTTAGTCTCTTCAAATATGAGTAATTTATCTGAATGGAATGTTATGAATGACAACAACATAGGGAGTGATCACTTTCCAATTTGGTGTTCCATGAATTTTAATATGTATGTACAGGAGGGTTATGTAATAGAGAGATGGTGTTTTCATAAAGCTAATTGGGAAAAATTCAAAGAACTTTGTAGTGAGTATTCTGAAAGAATATTGATGGAGGGTGATGTAAATAGCTGCACAGTAGAAGTGACTTCCATGATTATTAATGCTGCAACAACCTGTATCCCTATGAGTACAGTGAATGAGAAAAAGAAATTAGTTCCATGGTGGAACAATGAGTGTAAAAATGCTATAAAAGATAGAAATCAAGCATTCAGATGGCTAAGAAAGAATATGAACCAAGATAGTTTGATTGATTATCAAAGAAAGAGAGCTATAGTACGTAAAGTAATTAAGGCATCCAAGAAGAAAGCATGGAGACAATTTTGCAACACCATTGGAAAAGAAGTTAAATTGGGTGACATTTGGACGATGATCAAAAAGATGAGTGGGAAAAGAAAATCGGGTAAAATCCCAGTTCTGATAGAGGGAGAACAGAAGGCAATTACAAATAAGGAGAAAGCTGAGATACTAGGTAAGAAGTGTACATAGTGGGAGTCATTTAGATGAAATATATAAACAACGGAAAAAGGATATTTTAAGAAAAAATAGCGAGGTAATTAAGGGAAAAGACAGTGAAGATTCGGCACTTGACATGGATCTAACATTACATGAGTTAAAAATGGCATTAGAGGGAAGTGGAAATACGGCACCAGGGCAAGATAAACTATGCTATGCAATGTTTAGACAATTACCAAAAGAAGTACTGGAAATTATTCTAAAACTGTTTAATAAGATATGGAGAGAAGGAGTAATGCCTGATAGCTGGAAAAGTGCATTGATACTTCCTTTTGGTAAGCCAGGTAAAGACTTAGCTAATACAGGGAACTACAGACCTATAGCCTTAACGTCACATCTATGTAAATGGATGGAAAAGATAATTGTTTGTAGATTGACATATTATTTAGAGCAAAGAGGAATGTTAAATAAAAATCAAAGTGGATTTCATAAAGGAAGATCAACGATAGATGCTTTGGTTAAAGTTAGCAATGAGGCAGAAAAGGCAATTAGTATGATATTTTGATATTGAAAAATCTTATGATTCAATGTTTAAAATGATGATTAAAATGCATAAAATGGGTATTGGCGGAAGGCTATACAACTGGGTATTAGAATTCCTGTCTAACCGAACATTTTGTGTAAAGGTTGGGGATGATTTGTCGGAGTACTTTAATATTGAAAATGGTATCCCTCAAGGGAGTGTTATAAGTCCTATTCTATTTAATATAATGATAAACGATATTTTTATAAATGTTGATAGAGATATTGGATCATTACTTTATGCAGATGATGGGGCTATATGGAAAAGAGGGAAAAACATTAGACATGTGACTAATAGTATTCAGAATGCGATATTAAAAGTTGAAAGATGGTGATATGATTGGGGATTTAAGATGTCAGTTACAAAATCTTGTTATATGATATTTACCAGAAAGAGAAGGATTAATAATATACAGTTAAAATTATACGGTCAAAATATGGAAAGAGTGAAAGAGTTCAAGTATTTAGGATTGTGGTTTGATGAGAAATGTTTATGGAAGAATCATATTAAACAGGTTGAAACAAAATGTAAAAAGGTACTAAATCTCATGAGGTCAGTCTCTGGATATCAATGGGGAGCTGATAAACAATCACTACTAGATATTTATAGGGCCTTAATACGATCGTGTATTGATTATGGATGTATGGTATATGGAGCAGCAGCCAAGAGTATTTTAAGAATATTAGACAGAATACAGTTTAGAGCATTAAGAATCAGTATAGGTGCAGTGAAAACAACCCCTACTAATGCACTACTGGTAGAAGCAAATGAATTACCTTTATATTTAAGACAATCTAAGCTGTCTTTAGCTTATTGGATAAAGTTACAAGGATCTGGGGAGGAGCAACCTGCAGCAAATGTTCTGAGTGAGTGTTGGGAATATACACAACAATTTAAAGGAAAAGGATTTGGATGGAATATTAATACTGTAGCAGAACAATATAGATTTAAAAAAATTGAATATGGACTAAATACTGTCTGGGGTAATGTTCCTCCATGGATATTTCCTGTACGCAATGTGGACTTGAAACTTCTAGAGAAGAAAAAAGAATGGAATGAAAGTAATATGAATAATATAGGATATATGGTTGAAGAGTATGTGAAGAGGAATTATTTTAATTATATGCTAATGTTTACAGACGGATCTAAAGACCCAGGGACAGAACATGTAGGATCAGGAGTCTATATACCAGAGTTTGATGTAGGCATATGTAAAAGAATTAATGATAAATTATCTGTATATACAGCAGAAATGGTTGCTATTATTTTAGGGCTACAATGGATAGAAGAGGTGAGACCAGAGAGAGTAGTCATTTGTGCAGATTCCTCTGCTGCATTGGTTAGTTTGAATTCTAAAAAGGCCTTAAGAGATGATTTATTGATTGAAATATATACAATAATGTTAAGAATACAAAGAAATGGGGGGGATGTAAAATTTGTTTGGGTTCCGGCTCATGTTGGTGTAGTGGGAAATGAAAAAGCTGATGTAATTGCAAAAACAGCATTAAAACTAAAAGAAGATGAAATATTGAAAGTTCCCTTTGGAAAAGGAGAGGCCAAATCATTAATCAGAAAAGCAGTAAATGAAGAATGGCAAAACAAGTGGGACACAGATAATAAAGGGAGACACTATTACAGCATTCAGAAATATATTAAAGTGAAGGGTTTCAAAGGGAAATATAGAAGAGATGAAGTGATATTTTCAAGATTAAGGCTGGGACATACTGGGTTAAAATCAACGATGTACTTAATGAAAAAATGCGTGTCTGATAAATGTGAGGAATGTAATGTTCCTGAAAATGTAGAGCATGTCATAATGAAGTGTAGTAAATTTGAGTTTGAGAGGAACATATTACGTGATAAGATATATGAATTAGGACGGGGATGGAGTTTAGAAGGGATACTGGGGATAAGTGAGGTAACAAGGGAGTGCTATGAAGCTCTCTTTAAATTTCTTAAAGATACAGGATTAGATCATAAAATATAGGACCCACCCCTTTCTATTTTTTTTTTTAATTTAGTTTTATTTATTTATTTATCTATTATTATTATTATTATTATTATTATTATTATTATTTTTTATTTTTTTTTTCTCAAATAGAATGTAAACTGAAGTACTAGAACATGAATTACACACTCCGGTACAGTAGGTGGCGGTATGCACTAAAAAAATTGGTTGTGACCCGCCAATAATATCAGAAAGAGAAAAAAAAAAAAAAAGAGAGAAAGTCTCTGTCTCTGTCTCTGTGTGGACACTGCGCTCACAGCAGACGTCTTTGTCCGCCTCCCGCTGCAGAGTCTCAGTCTCGTCTGGGACGACGCCTGCAACAATCCAGGTTTGTCCGTGTCTTTGTCTGTTTGTGAGTGTGAGCACATTTTAAAAGGCTCGTGTTTTAGAGGCTTTGCTGCAGAAAAGTGTAAATGTAGTCAACGAAGAAAGTGTCGGAGCTAATCCCGTCTTCACTAGCGTTACACGTCTCTGGAGTAATCCATGTTCAAAAGGACTACATCTGCAGAGTTTGAGCTGCTTTGAAAAACAGCAGCGAGCTCATAAACTGGCGACAGGCTCAAGCCACAACCACGAGGCGCTTGGCCACTTTTAAAATGTCCGCCATTGTTTTAGCCTCTACGAAAACAGTCCGGACACTTTTGTAAAAACGGACAGGGTTTGTCTGAAACTGTCCGCTCGGACTTTGTCCACGTGTCCTAATGTTTCTGACTTTACTCAACAGGTCAGAGAAAAGTAGGCTATGTTATATAAAATGCACACACATAAATAAAATAGAACAAGTGTTTTTAAAGCTGCAAGACATGTTTGAACATTTGCCGTAAATCGTTAATTATGAGCTCATTTATACAAACTATGTGTTTGGTATGTTACAGTTAGCCTAGCCACAGAGCCAGACTAATAAATCTAGCACCGAGTGATTTATATAAAACCCAATAGATTACATAGTTAGTATGCTGGAGTTAGTTTACAAATTAAGCAGAAATAAAGCAGTTTAAAACATGATTCTATTGTGGTCTCTGTTTAATGCCACCTCCTTTTTGATGCATTTTTAATCACAGGTCAGGTAACTTTCAAAAAGACAATATTTAAATACAATGGGTTCTTAAAGTTTAGTGCAGTTTAATAATAAATCTTTCAACGGCAGAGTATTTACACAATGTGCTCTACTTGGTTCAAACACTTCTCTATATTCACCAGAAGAGGGCGACAAAGACATTATTTACAACTCCGTGTATCAGTGTTGTTCTGGGGCTGTAACTCTAGTCCTTTTATTTGTCAGTAGTCGACGGGAAACGGGGTGAGACAGTGAGGGGAGTGACACTGGGCAAATGAACCGAGCGAGACCCCCACTTTTTTTTTCTTGTAGTTTTTTTTTGCAACAAACACAATCATTTTTATTTTAAATGTTTTGAAACTAATATCTTCATGGGCCCTTAGAATCACCCTAGCATCCCCCCACCTTTAAGGCCTGTTCACACCGGGACGAATATTCGCCAGCGTTAATTCGTCAGCGTTTTTCAACGCGTTTTCTGTGTTCACACCCAAGCGATTTGCGCTGACGATGAGCCGAGTGAACATGCAACTTCATTGCCTGACATTAGGGGGCGCTTAATGTAAAGCAGAAATATCCCGGTACACAAGGTGGCGCTGCGCAACTTTACACTTCTGACCCTCGCTTTTCACTCCGAAGAAGAGAGGAAGTATTTGCTTGTCTAAAAATCATACAAACAAAACAGGAATATTTCAAGCACCAGTAGCTCCAGTTCCAGCGATGAAGAAATTATTGTTCTGTTGAATGAGGAAAGACGTCGTAAAAGACGCCGATATTGGATACATCCCGCAGTTACGAGAAGAACAAACAAAAAAAACATGGGGAGTTTTATCGACTGGTGCAAGAGCTGAAAATGTATCATGAGTGTTTTCGGTGGTATTTTAGAATGTCCGTCAGTGAGTTCGAAAATTTACTATATGTGTATATATATGTATATATATATATATATATATATATATATATATATATATATATATCTGTGAACTTGATTACACTATCCGATCTATTGCATCTGATTGTTTCAATATGTCAGCACTCACCACATCAAATTTCATATATGATATAACATGTTCTATGCTAAAGCCTAGCTTTTTTGCAAAATGTAAAGTATTTGGTTTGTCCCAAACAGTTAAGTTTACGTTGTATTTGGGTAAATGTGTATTTTTAATAAACATATTTGCTAGCATTTTCTTTAAATGGTCATGCAAAATGGTCATGTTCCTGTAGAATAATAACTGTTGCCTATAAATGTGATGACTCCGTAATTAGGCACATAGCTATTTCAAGAATACTTAAGTGCAAATGTATGCAAAATACCAAAATATGTTACATTACTTTAAAATCATTTGTGCACAATTTTTTTTGGGAGAAATTTAACTTTAAATAGTATACAACTTGCTAAAACAATCAAAGTAAAAAAGGGAGTCACAAAAGGCAGTGTTATTAAGTCACGACTGTAGTGCAAGTATACAATAGTGCAAATTAGTGCATAAATGTAAAAAAAAAAACACACACTAAAAACAGAAATAAAATGTATAAATCAAACATCTATAAGGGTTGCCAAGGAGTTGGAGATCGTCCATAGTTTGTTGGGGTCTGCGGTGTGACCTGATGGTACGGCTGTGGAAAGTAAGAGGCCTGGCCAAACTCAGCATCATGCAACAGTTGATAAATTTTTAATTTCACCGAAGACTATACGTTAGAGGTCTTTCGTCGTCTTATTTCTTCCCGGAAGTGTAGACGCTACTTGGTGTGTATCTTCTTCGCCGTTGCGTATGTGCACTCGGCAAGACAATTTTGTGTTTGAGCGCCCCCAAGTTGTGTTTTACTGTAACTTCAGAAGCTCCAGACACGTGAGCAAAAGTGCCAATCTCATTGGTCGTATAGTTTTTGACGCCGCGCGTCAAAAACTATACGAACCCGCGACGTTCTTAAAAAACTGACGCTTTTACGCGTGGCGTTTTTCGCTTCGGTGTGAACACTCACATCGGCGCCCATTGTTTAGTTGCGAGGCGTTAAACGTCGGCGAAATTCGTCGGCGAAATTCGTCCCGGTGTGAACAGGCCTTTACTGTGTGGCTGCTTGTACGTCTTGTCTCCCAGAGTACATTCTTTTCCCTCCAGACGCCTGTTTCTTGCTAAAATTTTCTTATCTCTTAACATTATTTAAACCGTATTAGAGACGTAGGGCTCATCCATCTACATTGGAGTTTCATTTTGTTTCACTTTTGAGAAAAAACCGAAGTGTTCTTTGTCCAGATGAGTAAGTACGGCCCGTCTAGTCTTTTCAGAGTCTTTTACAAGGCCTTCTCTCAGTGGGACATGTTTGCAGAAAGTCTCCAAAAGTCTTCCAGAACCAATGAGCGAGCCTCTCTCAGCTCCTCTTAATGTGGAGGAGCAGCTGCTGTTTTCTGGGCTTGTCCTGGTGACTGTCTCTAAAGTAGTGCTTATTGTTTTGGTCTTTTGTATTTAAGATGTCCCTTTTGGTCAGAGACCATAAGAGTTTGGAACAAAGACCAGTAAATTAAGAACCTTACCGTAGGACTAATCTACGTCTTGACCATAACAAACCAGTACATCCAGGGCTTGCAGAAATGAAAATGCCTTGTACCCTTTCAGACAGGTAGTCTTTAGTAGCTCAACGTGCAATTAACTAACCCAAATAACAATTTATTTATTGATAAAGGTTGCATTTTTTTATTTATTTTTTCATCCAAGACACGGCACACAGACGGAGGAGGGTGGGGGTATAATATTCCTATTACATTTTAGTAACTATTATGTACATTATACTAAACATGTTGTTAAATAATGCATTCTTTTTTAACATGTGTGTGAAGGTTCTGCAAGGTTAAAGCAAAGGAATCTGGAGGAGGTTTTAAAGGTGAAGCTGTTTCTTCTCTTATCCCAAAAACCTTTTTTTTTTAATTTAAATTTTTTATGCTGAGTTCAACTGGTTGAACCCAAGTTGGTGGAACACATCGTTAGACGAGAAGTTGAGAACTTGTATTGAGGTGATCTTTTTCTCACTTTTACATTTCTGTCTCTTACAGAGAAACAAGGGATCCTTGGTCAGAAGCAAACTCTCATTAAATAAAGAAGCTAACTACAGCAACTGCTTCTAAAATGCACAAGTGCGACCAGTGTGGGATCAAGTTTACCACTGTGCAGTGTCTTAAAAGACACCAGCTCATCCACACTGGGGAGAAGCTTTACAGATGTGACCAGTGTGGGAAGACATTTTCAAATGCAGGTCATTTAAAACGACACCAGCTTATCCACACTGGAGAGAAGCCTTTCAGATGTGACCTGTGTGGGAAGACATTTTCACGGGCCAGTCATTTAAAACTCCACCAGCGCATCCACACTGGAGAGAAGCCTTACAACTGTGACCAGTGTGGGAAGACGTTTTTTCGGGCAGATTGTTTAAAAAAACACCAGCACATCCACACTGGAGAGAAGCCTTACAGCTGTGACCAGTGTGGGAAGACATTTTCTCATGCAGGTCATTTAAAACGACACCAGCTCATCCACACTGGAGAGAAGCCTTTCAGATGTGACCTGTGTGGGAAGACATTTTCACGGGCCGGTCATTTAAAATCTCACCGGCGCATCCACACTGGAGAGAAGCCTTACAGCTGTGATCAGTGTGGGAAGACATTTTTTTGGGCAGATTGTTTAAAAAAACACCAGCACATCCACACTGGAGAGAAGCCTTACAGCTGTGACCAGTGTGGGAAGACATTTTCACATGCAGGTCATTTAAAACGACACCAGCTCATCCACACTGGAGAGAAGCCTTTCAGATGTGACCTGTGTGGGAAGACATTTTCACGGGCCGGTCATTTAAAATCTCACCAGCGCATCCACACTGGAGAGAAGCCTTACAGCTGTGATCAGTGTGGGAAGACATTTTTTTGGGCAGATTGTTTAAAAAAACACCAGCACATCCACACTGGAGAGAAGCCTTACAGCTGTGACCAGTGTGGGAAGACATTTTCACATGCAGGTCATTTAAAACGACACCAGCTCATCCACACTGGAGAGAAGCCCTACAGCTGTGACCAGTGTGGGTTGACATTTTTTCGGGCAGATTGTTTAAAAAAACACCAGGACATCCACACTGGAGAGAAGCCTTACAGCTGTGACCAGTGTGGGAAGACATTTTCACATGCAGGTCATTTAAAACGACACCAGCGCATCCACACAGGAGAGAAGCCTTACAGCTGTGACCTGTGTGGGAAGATGTTTTCACGGGCCGATCATTTAATAAATCACCAGCTCATCCACACTGGACACAGACAATACTATTGTGATCAGTGTGGAAAGACATTTAGAAGTTCAGGTTCTTTTAGGACACATTACTTTGAACACACTCGAGAGTTGGTGATACCATGTGAGTTTTGTGGAGAGATATTTTACTCTAAACGGACTTCTTCTCGACACCTAAAGAAACACACTGAGGTGGAAATGGGGAGGTGTGAACCACATTGAGACTCTGCATCCTGAAGTTTTTATAGGTGTACATTATGTCCACCTCTCAGCTCCAGGGTCTTGGATGGACGTGTAATGAGCTGACGTGTCAGTCATAGATGTGTATAGGTTTATGTGTATATGTCACTAAGTGTACAGGACAAAGTGTCCCTGAACAATTATTAGATGTAGTGCAAAGTGATGTCTTTGTCTAGTTTGGATTAGCATGGCACCAATAGGAGATACAGCTAAAGACATTAAGTCATAAGTGTGTGTGGATAAGCATATGAACTGAAGCAGGAGTGAGAGCATATAACATATAATTAATATGATACAAACTCTAAAAAATAGTTCACTAGCCAAAACATGATGGACATGTTTTACCCGCTCCTGAAGAACTGGGATGGACAGCGCTGTATAAACTGCAGGATCTGTGTGAGAAAAGCTCTCAGCATTTTAAATGTGCTCGTACAGAGTAATAAACAACAAAAGGCTGTAGAGATACAACAATACAGTCGGTCCACGGTTTAATACGTAACTTGGTTTTGGTATTTTGGGGGATTTTAAAGATGAGCTGTATTTTTAAAATAGTCTTCATTTTACTAATAAAGCATATAATACAAAAGTGCATCTAACATTTGAAAGACACAACACAGTTTATACTGTCGTTGTGTTCTTGGGTAAGAACAAAATGTAAATGTGGGGTCTAAAGATTTATATAATCATCTGTATATAACTATTTTATTTGTTTAAAGTGTTTGCAAACCAAATGTTATTGCACTTTTGTTTATATAGCAGTATGTTCAAAATAAAAGTGTGCAATACACAAATTTTTAATTCATTACTAATTTTTTTGTATAATGCAATTAATCATAATTAAATTTGGAGTTTTAAAAACAAGTAGAAAATATGTGTATTTCATTTTCTCATGTCTCCCAAAAGAAAACAGAATTTCTACATAAGGTTAACAAACCAGGGAGATGTTACATTTGTTTTAAACGACGTGAACAACGTTGATTCAACATGATTTTAGCATACACACCAGGCGTAGATGGGGCAACAACCAGAGACGAACAAGCTAGGCAGTCGAAAACTGCATTTCTTTGTCTGCACATAATGCACTTTTGAAAGGTGCTTGGACAGATTGCTTGTGTTTCTGCCCTTACATGCAAACATTTTGTTGCACTTATGACAAGTGTTGTCTGCAACAACTCTAGAGAAGTGTAACCACACTTTGGAACGTTTTGCTCTCTCCACCATCGTCACTCTTGTATTAAGCGTGAGTTTTCGTACTGTTATGCGTGTGCGTGCTTGTGGTCTGCATGTGACAGCCAGCCTCCGCGGCGCGCATGAGAGATCTCACGGATCTCACAAACGTCTTAATATCGCAATTTACAAATGTTTGGTGAGAAAAAATGTGAATGACAACATTATTAAGCAAAAATACATAGTACATATTTTTTTTTCTCTCAGGTACCGAAAGCAGAACCGATAGCATCAGATCTTATTGATACTACGAACTTTCATAATTTAGACCCGTGGCCAGTTTATTACCGGGTTTTGGTACCCATCCCTACTAATGAGACCCTGACAGGGGTCCAATGCCCCCCTGTCAGACCCCCTCCACCTCCTCCCAGACCAGCGCCAAAAGCCTTGACTGACATCAAGGCTACTGTCAGCGATTAGGACCCTGAGGGCCTCTGCTGTTCCAGGACTTTTTGTCAGAATAAACCACCTCTAATGCCCTGGGAGAGAACACTTTCCCTATAAAGCTATAAAATCATTTTACATTTTACATTTACATTTATTCATTTGGCAGACGCTTTTATCCAAAGCGACTTACATTGTTTTACAGTAATTACCAGTGTTACAGACACTGGAGGCAAGGTGGGTTAAGTGTCTTGCCCAAGGACACAACGACAGTATGAACTGTGGGGAGAGTGGGAATCGAACCAACTACCTTTGGGTTGAAAGACGACTGCTCTACCCACTGAGCTACTGCCGCCACATGATATTATAAATATCATGTGGCGGCAGTAGAATAAATTCAAGGTTGATTTGATGTTTTTAACTGAAACATGGTTAGACAGCAAGACTGGAAATTCTGTCCATATTCAATCCACCCCATTGAATTTTACCTTTGTATCCAAAATGCAGGAAAACAAAAAGGGTGGTGTTGTATGTGCCTTTCTTAGGGATAATATTCTCATCCAGAAGCCATTACTTGGGGAGTTTTTGTCATTTGAGTATGGAGTTGAGATTTTCTCCATCTATTTTATATGTTCTTTACAAACCACCCCAACAATATCATGATTTTATTGATGAGTTACTGAAATGCTTTCGGTTATCTGCTCAGATTTTGAATAAATAGTCATATCAGGTGATTTTAATGTGTATGTGGATAATGTTTGTGACCAGACCAAAAGCAGGGCTAGACCAGGGCTAAATTTTGTCAATGTTTGTTGCTTAAAATAAATAAAACAAAGTTTTAAAAAAATGTGTGTGTCTTGTGATAAATGCCTTTTTAAAAACTTGATGAATGTAGTATTTTTTTCTGAAACAGAGCCAGGGTTTATGTAGAAGTTCTTATCTTAGGCTCTGACTTATTGAATTAAAACGTTACACTGATCGTCTCTGCATTAAACTGAAGCACAAACAGTCCCTCAAATGTAGGAAATGTAATGTTGATAAAGCTGTGAATAAAGCAGAAACACTAATGTTTTCTGCAGAATCTACTCTTCAGATTAATCATGAGCAGCAGTGGAAACACAAGCCTCTTCAGGACAAACTCAAACTGAACCGACCCACATGAGACTAATGTGGCCCCGAGCCCCAAAAGTCTTTGAATCCCATATTTGTGCAGACTTTCTAACGGAGCTTTAGGGAGTGAGCAGGTGCCATAATATTTATTTGGGATAAAAATGTTGCTTTAAAGCCGTTAGACAAAGATCTACAGATTACTTCAGTTAATTGTGTCATTAAATTAACACTCAACAGTATTATGGTGCGTTCAAGACCAACAACAGAAATGAAAAGACAAAAATAAGTGTGTTCAACTTGAGTCTCTAAAACCTGCTGCTGTTGCCTCGTGGTCCGCTGAAATGTCATGAGTTCAACCTTTACCAAACCAAACCCAGCAACCAGGTCTAAAGCAGGTCTAAAGCAGGTCTAAAGCAGGTCTAAAGCAGGTCTAAACCAGGTCTAAACCAGGTCTAAACCAGGTCTAAAGCAGGTCTAAACCAGGTTTAAAGCAGGTATAAACACTGTCTAAAGCAGGTCTAAACCAGGTCTAAACCAGGTCTAAACCAGGTCTAAACCAGGTCTAAACCAGGTTTAAAGCAGGTATAAACACTGTCTAAAGCAGGTCTAAACCAGGTCTAAACCAGGCCTAAACCAGGTCTAAAGAAGGTCTAAACCAGGTCTAAACCAGGTCTAAACCAGGTCTAAACCAGGTCTAAACCAGGTCTAAACCAGGTTTAAAGCAGGTATAAACACTGTCTAAAGCAGGTCTAAACCAGGTCTAAACCAGGTCTAAACCAGGTCTAAACCAGGTCTAAACCAGGTTTAAAGCAGGTATAAACACTGTCTAAAGCAGGTATAAACCAGGTCTAAAGCAGGTCTAAAGCAGGTCTAAACCAGGTCTAAAGCAGGTCTAAACCAGGTCTAAACCAGGTCTAAACCAGGTCTAAAGAAGGTCTAAACAAGTCTAAACCAGGTCTAAAGAAGGTCTAAAGAAGGTCTAAACAAGTCTAAACCAGGTCTAAAGAAGGTCTAAACCAGATCTAAACCAGGTCTAAACCAGGTCTAAACCAGGTCTAAAGCAGGTCTAAAGCAGGTCTAAACCAGGTCTAAACCAGGTCTAAACCAGGTCTAAAGCAGGTCTAAACCAGGTCTAAACTAGGTCTAAACCAGGTCTAAACCAGGTTTAAACCAGGTCTAAAGCAGGTCTAAACCAGGTCTAAAGCAGGTTTAAAGCCGGTCTAAAGCAGGTCTAAACCAGGTCTAAAGCAGGTCTAAACCAGGTCTAAAGCAGGTCTAAACCAGGTCTAAAGCAGGTCTAAACCAGGTCTAAACCAGGTCTAATCCAGGTCTAAACCAGGTCTAAACCAGGTCTAAAGCAGGTCTAAACCAGGTCTAAACCAGGTCTAAACCAGGTCTAAACCAGGTCTAATCCAGGTCTAAACCAGTTCTAAAGCAGGTCTAAACCAGGTCTAAAGCAGGTCTAAACCAGGTCTAAACCAGGTCTAAACCAGGTCTAATCCAGGTCTAAACCAGGTCTAAAGCAGGTCTAAACCAGGTCTAAAGCAGGTCTAAACCAGGTCTAAACCAGGTCTAAACCAGGTCTAAACCAGGTCTAAAGCAGGTCTAAACCAGGTCTAAACCAGGTCTAAAGCAGGTCTAAACCAGGTCTAAACCAGGTCTAAACCAGGTCTAATCCAGGTCTAAACCAGGTCTAAACCAGGTCTAAACCAGGTCTAAACCAGGTCTAAACCAGGTTTAAACCAGGACTAAACCAGGTTTAAACCAGGTCTAAACCAGGTCTAAACCAGATCTAAACCAGGTCTAAAGCAGGTCTAAACCAGGTCTAAAGCAGGTCTAAACCAGGTCTAAACCAGGTCTAAACCAGGTCTAAAGCAGGTCTAAACCAGGTCTAAACCAGGTTAAAGCAGGTCTAAACCAGGTCTAAACTAGGTCTAAACCAGGTCTAAACCAGGTTTAAACCAGGACTAAACCAGGTCTAAACCAGGTTTAAACCAGGACTAAACCAGGTTTAAACCAGGTCTAAAGCAGGTCTAAACCAGGTCTAAAGCAGGTTTAAAGCCGGTCTAAAGCAGGTCTGACAGTATAAACCAGAAGTACACACAGGATGTTTTGGTCTTTCTCAGAATATTTAATGCTGAGGAATCAGAAGTTTCTTTAGTGACTGACTTTTTTCAGCTCTTCTGTCTTTTACTAAATCTCTGTCCAAGGTCCTGAAGAGATCTTCTTCCGTTGACATGAGCCTGACGGCCTTTAGGTGTGAACTTCTTATCCTGCAAACATTTACAAAGCTCTTGAAGTGCACAGTCCAGCAGGGCTTGTGACAGCACTTGAATGAAGACCAAACAAAGACTGTTGACTCTCTCTGGGACTTGGTTATGCAGCTCCGCTTCATAAACACTGTTTGGATCTGTCTTTCATCACTTGCCATTTCAGCAGCATCGTTATTTTCTCCTCTGCTCCCCTCAGTTTCTCATTTGACCATTGAACAAAGCTTCCAGCTGCAGACTCAACTGACTCATGTTCTTCAGTGTGTCTTCTGTGCTTTAGACCATGTTTTGAACAGTGAGGAGCTCTAGGCCAGGCCTTGGACAAAGGTGTTGTCACCTCAAAGACGCGCAGAAAAAACTGTTTCATATTTTAACAAAGCCCCAGAGAACCCTCTTGCTTTCACACAAACCTGTGTTTTTCCATCGGCTTGATTTTGAAAGACATGGTGTTAGAAGGACACATATATTGTTTCTGCTCGAGCTGAGAGGTGTCTGTGTTGAGAGTCCCAGCTTTGATTTCATTCTCTGATAAGACTCTGGTCCAAACACAGCTGTGTCATTAATGAGGGAGCCGCTCCAAATGCACTCTTCAGTCGTATCTGACAGAGTTTAGGCGTATGTGTCTTGTGTTCATGTGACAGGTTGTGTGTAAATGTGTCACATGTCTCTTACTTGATGTTTGGAATGACTCTAAACTCCTCAGGAGTAAAGCATTTTCTTTAAAAGCTGAGCAGAAGTCTCTCAAATTTAAACTGAGCTTTATTTATGGCCCTTGTCTTTGTCTCACTTCCTGCAGTGATCTGTGAAGTGGGAAAGGTCATCAACGAGTCGAGGGTCACGGCTCCAACAACAGCTCCAACGATTGCCCGACCGACTCCTCAAACGACTTTTACAACAAGGTCTCTAGACTCAATGTCCTCAAACCCACCAGGCCTTGGTCCACAGGCCGGGACACAGGCAGGCCTTGTGCTCAGACGCTGCTTTGGTGAACTTTAAGGTTCTTGTCAGGATTAATGTGCTTTTATAACTAATGAGCTCTTTTTCTTTACTTAAATAGAACTGTTGCTTCTTTTGGCTCACAAAAGTCACAGGTCAGAGGTCAGCATAGCTGAATAAATAGGAACAGCCGTGACCTTGGTCTTTCTTTCCTAAAAACATTTAACTGTCTCTAAACCTTTCCAAGTTTCTGGCAGGTTTTATGTTTAACATAAAGGCCAAAGATGTGCCTTCTGTGCAGTCCATCTACGAAGGCACTGTGTCCAGACTGACTCAAGATCCTGAACCATCCCTCTCACATTTATTTACCGAGTATGAGCTTCTTCCTTCAGGCAGAAGGTACAGAGCTTACAGAAGGAAAACTAACCGACTGAAGCTCTCCTTTATTCCTACATCCATTACTCTGCTTCATAAGGAGGCTCGCTGATTTAATATTTTTATATTCTGGCACATTCTGATCTGTTCTCAGGGTCAGCCTTTTGTTACTTATTATCGTATGTATGTTTTTAGCTGATCCCAGGTTTAATTAGCTCAAATGACCTTTGCCTAGAGCCAGTGAAATTATTTATTTGATATATGTGGTATTGGCACAGATTTTGAAGGTTACAGTACTGTTGCTGTGTGTGTGTTTTACATTCACATAAGTATTTACAGTGCCTTGAGAAAGTATTCGGCCCCCTTGAACTTTGCGACCTTTTGCCACATTTTAGGCGTCAAACATAAAGATATAAAACTGTCATTTTTTGTGAAGAATCAACAACAAGTGGGATACAATCATTAAGTGGAACGAAATTTATTGGATATTTCAAAATTTAACAAATAAAAAAACTGAAAAATTGGGCGTGCAAAATTATTCAGCCCCCTTCAGTTAATTCTTAAGGTAAGAATTAAGTCGCTTGGGGTATGTCTCTATCAGTTTCGCACATCGAGAGACATCCTCCTTGCAAGACAGCTGGAGCTCAGTGAGGTCGTATGGAGAGCATTTCTAAACAGCAGTTTTCAGTTCTTTCCACAGATTCTCGATTGGATTCAGGTCTGGACTTTGACTTGGCCATTCTAACACCTGGATGTTTATTTGTGAACCATTCCATTGTAGATGTTGCTTTATGTTTTGGATCATTGTCTTGTTGGAAGACAAATCTCCGTCCCAGTCTCAGGTCTTTTGCAGACTCCATCAGGTTTTCTTCCAGAATGGTCCTGTGTTTGGATCTATTCTTCTTCCCATCAATTTGAACCATCTTCCCTGTCCCTGCTGAAGAAAAGCAGGCCCAAACCATGATGCTGCCACCTCCATGTTTGACAGTGGGGATAGTTCAGGGTCATGAGCTGTGTTGCTTTTACGCCAAACATAACGTTTTGCATTGTTTGATTTTGGTTTCATCTGACCAGAGCACCTTCTTCCACATGTTTGGTGGCTTGTGGCAAACTTTAAACAACACTTTTTATGATATCTTTAAGAAATAGCTTTCTTCTTGCCACTCCTTCATAAAGGCCAGGTTTGTGCCGTATAAGACTGATGGTTGTCCTGTGGACAGAGTCTCCCACCTCAGCTGTAGATCTCTGCAGTTCATCCAGAGTGATCATAGGCCTCTTGGCTGCATCTCTGATCAGTCTTCTTCTTGTATGAGCTGAAAGTTTAGAGGGACGTCCAGGTCCCTTGGGATGTTTAAAACTTGGGAAATCTTTTTGTATCCAAATCCGGCTTATAACTTCTCCACAACAGTATCTCGGACCTGCCTGGTGTGTTCCTTGTTCTTCATGATGCTCTCGCTTTAAACGCACCTCTGAGACTATCACAGGGCAGGTGCATTTATACGGAGACTTGATTACACACAGATGGATTCCATTTATCATCATTAGTCCTTTAGGTCAACATTGGATCATTCAGAGATCCTCACTGAACTTCTGGAGAGAGTCTGCTGCACTGAAAGTAAAGGGGCTGAATAATTTTGCACACCCAATTTTTCAGTTTTTTATTTGTTAAAAAAGTTTGAAATATCCAATAAATTTTGTTCCACTTCATGATTGTGTCCCACTTGTTGATTCTTCACAAAAATTACAGTTTCATATCTTTAAGTTTGAAGCCTGAAATGTGGCAAAAAGTTCCAAAGGTACTATATATTGTACACCTAGCTGACAAACACTGAATTCTACTTCCCGTCTATTGATTTCTTTTCTTTAAAAAAATAAAAATAAACCTTTCCTATCTTCACCTGTGTATACTGTGCTGGGTTGAAAACTGAGTAGTTTTTGGTGCACTTGTGCTTTTTTCTACCTTGTGTTGTTAAAATTGCTTCATCGTTTTCCTCACTTGTAAGTCACTTTGGATAAAAGTGACTTACGGCTAAATGACTAAATGTAAATGTATTACTCATATAAAGATTTCAGATTTCTGATGCAACAGCTTCTTCAAAACAAAACCAAGGAAATGATTCAATAATAGGACTGACTTTTTAAAAAGAAACTGTAATTCTACTCAAACAATTCCTAAATTGTTTTTAGTGAAAAATCTGCAGCTGCTGGTTCTCTTTAGTGAAGAATAGAACACTGCACTTACACTTGACAGAACAGAACATGTCACACCTCAGTTCTTCAGACACTCTTTTATGAACCTCAGTATTTCTAAAACCCTTCAAAGGCCCTGAGTTAGTGCTGTGTGCATTATGTTCATATTTCCACAGAATCCTACAGACATGAATTCTACTTCCTTTCCATTGATTCCTGCTCTATAAAAAAAAAATACTGTGCTGGGTTGTAACTGACTAATTTTTAGTGCACTTATGCTTTATGTTACCTTGTGTTGTTAAAATTGCTTCCGTTTTCCTCACTTGTAAGTCACTTTGGAAAAAAGTGTCTGCTAAATGAATACATTTTTCATATTAATTGCATGTTATATGCTCTCACTCCTGCTCCAGTTTATAAGCTTATCCAGATACACTTATGACTTAATGTCTTTAGTTGTATCTACTATTGGCACCATGCCAATAGGAGAATCATTGTTCAGGGACACGTTGTCCTGTACACTTAGTGGCACATACACATAAACCTATACACATCTATGACTGACACTTCAGCTCATTACACGTCCATCCAAGACCCTGGAGCTGAGAGGCGGGCATAAAGTACACCTATAAAAACTTCAGGATGCAGAGTCTCATTGTGGTCCACACCTCTCCATTTCACCCTCAGCGTGTTTCTTTAGGTGTCGAGAAGAAGTCCGTTTAGACTAAAATATCTCTCCACACAGCTCACATGGTATCACCAACTCTCGAGTATGTTCAGACTGAGTAATGTGTCCTAAAAGAACTTGAACATCTAAATGTCTTTTCACACTGGTCACAGCTGTAAGGCTTCTCCCCAGTGTGGATGCGCTGGTGTTTTTTTAAATTACTTGTCCGTGAAAATGTCTTCCCACACTGGTCACAGCTGTAAGGCTTCTCCCCAGTGTGGATGAGCTGGTGTTTTTTTAAATTACTTGCCCGTGAAAAGGTTTTCCCACACAGGTGACAGCTGTAAGGCTTCTCTCCAGTGTGGATGCGCTGGTGTGGTTTTAAATGACCTGCATGTGAAAATGTCATCCCACACTGGTCACAGCTGTATGGCTTCTCTCCAGTGTGGATGAGCTGGTGTTGTTCTAAATGACCTGCCTGTGAAAATGTCTTCCCACACAGGTCACAGCTGTATGGCTTCTCTCCAGTGTGAATAAGTTGGTGTCTTTTTAAATTACTTGCTATTGAAAATGTCTTCCCACACAGGTCACACATGTAAGGCTTCTCTCCTGTGTGGATGAGCTGGTGTTGTTTTAAATTACCAGCATGTGAAAATGTATTCCCACACAGGTCACAGCTGTAAGGCTTCTCTCCAGTGTGGATGAGGTGGTGTTGTTTTAAATTACCAGCCTGTGAAAATGTCTTCCCACACAGGTCACATCTGTATGGATTCTCTCCAGTATGGATGAGCTCGTGTTGTTTTAAAGTGCTTCGCTGTGAAAATGTCTTCCCACACTGGTCACAGCTGTAAGGCTTCTCTCCAGTGTGGATGCGCCGGTGTCTTTTGAGACTGTGCACAGTGGAAAACTTGTTCCCACACTGGTCGCACTTGTGCATTATAGAAGCAGTTGCTGTAGTCAGCTTCTTTATTTAAAGAGAGTTTGCTTCTGACCAAGGATCCCTTGTTTCTCTGTAAGAGACAGAAATGTAAAAGTGAGAAAAAGATCACCTTAACACAAGTTCTCAACATTATTTAACGATGTGATCCACCAACTTGGATTCAACCGGTTGAACTCAGCATAAAAAATTTAATTTAAAAAAGCTCTTTGAAGACGGCTTCACCTTTAAAACCTCGTCCAGATTCCTTTGCTTTAACCTTGCAGAACCTTCACAGACATGTTAAAAAAGAATGCACTATTTAGCAACATGTTGAGTATAATGTACATAATAGTTACTAAAATGTAATAGGAATATTATACCCCCACCCTCCTCCGTCTGTGTGCCGTGTCTTAGATGAAAAAAAATAAAAATAAAAAAACGTAACCTTCATCAATAAAAAAAAAAAAGAAATAATAGTTATTTGGGTTAGTTAATTGCACGTTGAGCTACTAAAGACTAACTGTCTGAAAGAGTACGAAGCATTTTCATTTCTGCAAGGCCTGGATGTACTGGTTAGTTATGGGGAAGACGTAGATGAGTCCCACAGTAAGGTTCTTAATTTACTGGTCTTTGTTCCCAAACTCTTATGTTCTACGACCAAAAGGGACATCTTAAATACAAAAGACAAAAACAATAAGCACTACTTTAGAGACAGTCACCAGGGCAAGCCCAGAGAACAGCAGCTGCTCCTCCACATCAAGAGGAACTGAGAGAGGCTCGTTGGTTCTGGAAGACTTTTGGAGACTTTCTGCAAATGTCCCATCGAGAGAAGGCCTTGCAAAAGACTCTGAAAAGACTAGATGGGCCGTACTTACTCATCTGGACTAAGAACACTTTGGTTTTCTCCCAAAAGTCTCCCAAAAAAAAAGAAAGCATTTTAAACTCTTTTTAACTAAGGAGATAATTAGTTATTAATTACATACTTATGATTATATTTTATTTAATTGGTTTGACCCAAAAGTAAACAAAAATGCATCTAATTTGCAAACCATGACATTATATATTAGCAGTTATTTACAGTAGATACAGACTAATAAAATATATTATAATAGTTTTTCTTTATTTTTTCTGTCTTTTTCTGAAATTACATTATTAATAACATTAACTTGTAAAGCAAAATTAGTAAACTACAGTACAACTACAACTTCTAATAAACCATAGTTAATATAGTATAAAAATAGATCAGAGAAATATACACATGGACTGTAGGTGTTTGGTTGCATTAGCTTTATCTGTTTTTATCCAAATGGCTTAGTTAGTAGTTTTTTAGAGTGTGGGACCTCTCATAAAGCACAGCCATCACTTTCATTACTATCACTACGACGAGTACACCTGCCCCGGCTTCTATCACCTGTTTATTTGTCATTTTCGCGTTTACCAGCTCTTGTGTAGAGAATGAGGCTTCTACTGCACAATGGTTTTGCATCTTGTCGCATTATGATGCAAGATTTATAATTTAATTTGAGTTTATATTGAAAAATACCATTTGAACAGCTGAGAAAAAATGGCAGCAGACAGCAGCAGCTTGGCAGGCGCAGTTTCTTCGTCTATCCTAAAAACACCTGATATAAGAACTTACTGCCCGGGCCCTAAGTGTGCTAATTGTTTTGTTTTGCCTGATGGTTTTTACTTCTATGCAAATGTTTGGGAGCTGGGTAGCTGCTCACGAGCGCTCAACCTTAATTGGAGGAGTGTCAAAGACGCTTGTTGCTCCCCTGGACTCGTGGAGACAGTATATAATCTCCACTACTGTGATGGACGGCGGACGAGGCGTTTACCAGGATGATCACCATGATCAGCTATGCACTCGGCAACGTGCACGGAGAGTGGATCCTCACGGAAAAGTTCAGCGAGGGAATGCGGAGGTTCTTTGCATTATATTACTACTATACGGAGATGTTCATGTGAATCCTGGCCCTATGGTTTTACAACATTCACCACAGCCAAATACATCCATCTCAATGCTACAAGGTAACATCTTACCATGCTGTGCGTCTAAAATTGAAGAACTCAATCCACTGCAGACTATTGCTACTTCCAAACAACGAGCAACTAAACTTTTTCAAACAGTCAATCATGCGTCGGTGCTATGGAATCCTCAAATAAAGCCGAAAGGAATATTTGGCGGACATTTAAACAAACGTAGTGTGATTTCAAAAAGGGAACAGTTGGAACACTTACTTCTGGACTCAAATCTTGATTATCTGTGTCTTACAGAGACTTGGTTAACATCCACGACTCCTTCATCTGTGTTTACAAGTCCTGGATATAATGTTTCCAGACGGACAGAGGGAAGGGGAAAGGAGGCGGACTTCTAATCTATGTGAGAGACAGTATTGATAGTCATCAAATAGATATTCCAGTGCAAACTTTGGAGTTGGTGTTACTATAACCCTTTCAGCACAAATGTCATTTGTTGTATTTGCTGTGTTTCAACAAATGAGTTTTATTTAGATATGGGTGAAATCCTTAAAAATATGAAACGAGAAACTCTGTTAATGGGTGATTTCCACATAAACTGGCTTGATAAACTAAGAAAGAAAAAACTTAAGGATATTACGAACTCCGTACAAATGACTCAAATGATAAATAAGCCAACTAGACTGACAAAAAATTCCCAAACTTTGATTGATCTTATATTTACAAATAAACCAGATAGGGTTACTAAAACATACAATTTAATAACAGGTTTGTCAGGTCATAACCTTACTCCAGCTGCTAGAAAATTAAACTAATCTAGGTATAGAGACAAACAAATAAATAAAATATATAAACATTTTCATATTCCCAAGAGAAAGCAACTTGCACTGATGAATGACTTGAATGAAATAGATTGGGAGTCTAAAGATGACAGTGCGGGCTGTGAGTATAGTGCAATTATATTATTTTAAGTTTACAGGAGACTATTGGCAAACATACAGAATTAAAAAGAAATAAAACTAATAAAAAGAAATTGCCATGGTTTAGTAGCTCTCTTTGGAATCTAATGGAGCAGAGAGATCTGGCACTTAAAACCTTTTTAGTATAGCTCAGTGGGTAGAGCGGCCGTCCTTCGACCGGCGGGTGGGTGGATCAATCCCCGCTCGAAACATCCCAAAACATCATAACATCCCGCTCTCCCCCGCATACTGTCGTTGTGTCCTTGGGCAAGACACTTGACCTACATTGCCTCCAGTGAAGTTCTGTAACACTGGTAATAGTTTAATGTATGTAACGCGCTTTGAGTGCCTACTACAGTAGGTGGAAAAGCACTATATAAAGATTATTATTATAATAAAATTTTAAGGAATAAAGTTACTACATAGCTTAGAAAAGCCAAGGCAAACTTTTATTTAAATTTGATTAAAGAGGCAAAAGGTAATAGAAAATGTTGAACATTGGTGACCTTAAATGTGTTCTTATTATGACTGTGAGTCCCCACACACTTTCCTTCAAGCAAGAACCTTTAAGATTTCTGGCTGCGTAAAATGACGAAGATGTTTCGTATCCCACAGCTTGCACCGATAACTTCGTCCTCCATTGTTGTTTTGGATTTCTGCGTTTACACCAAACGCAAATTAGGCGTTAAGCGCGAGTGATTTACATGTTAAGTCAATGCAAAGACGAAATATCAAGGGTTGACCATTTTAAATATTTAGGAGTTACTCTTGACCCAAATTTAAATTTTAAAAAACATATTAAAAAGGTAACTAATACATTGAAACTTAATATTGCACAGTTTAGATATATTAGGAACTCTTTGACCATAGATGCTTCTAATTTATATCTAAATGCGTTTATATTCTCGCAATCGCTACTGCATGACGAGTTGTAAAACATTTACATTTATTCATTTAGCAGACGCTTTTATCCAAAGCGACTTACATTGTTCTACAGTAATTACCAGTGTTACAGCCACTGGGGGCAAGGTGGGTTAAGTGTCTTGCCCAAGGACACAACAACAGTATGAACTGTGGGGAGAGCGGGAATCAAACCTTCGAGTTGAAAGACGACTTCTTAACCCACTGAGCTACTGCCACCCTAAACAACATTAAGGCCCCTGGAATCATACAAAAGTTCTCTTAAGGTTCTTGATAAGAAAACTCGGTTATTTCATCATTGTCATATTCTTAAAAAACGTAGTTTATTTAGTTTTAAAAATACAATTAGATATTCAAATCCCTGTCTTTTGTTTAAGATAATAAATGGTACTGCAGCTCCTCCCTTAAAAAAGTTTATCGTACCGAGATCAGAAAATCAATCTCGAGCCACTCGGTCGGCTGTTCGGGGCGAGTGTACAATTCCTTTGTGTAAAACAGCACTTGGTAGCTCAGCCTTTTCAAGTGTGGCCATCAGATGGTGGAATAATTTGCCGACAGAATTAACCACATGTGAATTTTAACATCTTTTCACATGAGGTCAAAAAATGGCTTCTTTCACAACAAACCTGTTCACATAATGTTTAGTACTGTATTTGATGTGTGTGTGAGAGTGTATTTGTAAATGCATACCGAGGAATGACTGCAGGATGTGATTATTTTTGTATTTTTTTGTTAAGGATAAATGTATTAACTTGTTTCGTTTACGTCAGCCTGCCCAGGGACTGCAGGTGTAAATTAGCACACGTGCTATAACCTGGTAAAATGCATCTCTCCTTTTTAAGGTTAATGTATATTTTACACTGTCCCTGTTTAAATAAATAAAGAAATGAAAAAAAAAGAAAAATACTGCGCCGGTCCTGACACGCCCACTGACGAGTCGACGCATTTTTGTAGTCGACGCATTTTTGTAGTCGACGCATTTTTGTAGTCGACGCATTTTTGTAGTCGACGCGTGGTTGCAGCACCTGTGTGAATGTTAAGCACCTGTAATATTTGTAAAAGGTAGTTCAGAGAGTAGGGGCTCTTGTGACTGGAAGGTAATCTTAGAGACAGATCAAATTTTAATGTCACAGTGTGTTTCTTCTTATTTACTGACGACGAGCATCTGTCAAATGCAGCAGGTTGATACTTTTACAAACAGGTTGTGGGAGATGTAAGTAACGCTGATAAATGACTTATTGATGGTGCTGGCTCATCAGGAGGTGACATTGCCCATGTTGTTTTTAAAATTGTCCTTAATGTTATTTATGTATTTATCATCTGAGTGTGACTGTGTTTTCTGTAGTGCTGCAGTACTGCCTTTTGTCCAAGACAAATTTCTCCTACAGGAGACAAATAAAGAACTTTGAACTTTGAACTGCAGGTTCCAAGAACTTCCAAGAGGTTCTAACTGTAGAGTAGACTGGACATGACTGGACAGGCTATCGTACAACATAGTTGTTGGAGTCACAGTGAAACTGTTGACTGAATAAAATAAAATTAAAGATTACAGTCTAGTCTACAGCACTCTGCCAAAAATATATTTATTCTTCACCGTCTGAGCTTGAGCTGTTTCAGTTCAGAGGAAAACAAATATAACATTGTAAATGTTTAAGGCTACGGTTGAGCTATTCTAAGACAAACAGAGAAACTAAAGATGAAATTGTGTGTTTAATGACAATTATTATTTACATACATTACACCTCATGCAACCGTTCAGATAAAGTTGATCGCAGTAAAACTTCACAATTGAAAAGTCAAAAGCTGATGTCGATGCATCACAAGTTCTCCTGAGAGTTCACCTGAGAGTTCACCTGAGAGTTCACCTGAGAGTTCACCTGAGAGTTCACCTGAGAGTTAACCTGAGAGTCCACCTGAGAGTCCACCTGAGAGTTCACCTGAGAGTTAACCTAACACTGTCTGTCACAGATGACTCTGTCTGATCTCAAACTTACTTTACTGGAGTCTACACTTTCCACCAATACTTTACCTTTGTTCAATTATATTGTTGGTAAAATCCCGGTCCTTGGGACAAGATTTTTATCATTATCACGAACATTACTCATGCGACTTGTGAGTCTGTCTTTTGAACAGGCATCTCTCTAGACACCTACACTGTGTTCTGTTGTTGATGCAGCTGCTCAGTGCCTCCAGATAACCTGACTCCTGCTCTAAAACACGAGCCTTTTAAAACGTGGTCACACTCACAAACAGACAAAGACACGGACAAACCTGGATTGTTGCAGGCGTCGTCCGCAGTTGAGGAGTTAGCTTTTCAGGAGAGCTGCTCTCAGAACGAGAGTTCTCCAGGACTCCAGACGAAAGAATGACCGTCCTTCGACCGGAGGATGGCGGTTCGATTATGAAAGTAAAATAAAATCAAAACTACTGAGAGCGCGCAAACACAATTACGAGAAATTATTTTAATTCAAATACTTCTTCGGAAAATCCCAAGTCCAGAGTCACTGCCGCGGAGCGGCCACCGATTGGTTGTCTTCTGTCGCGGCCGACCAATGGGAAGGCCGGAAGTCTAAAGTCACTGGAGACACGAAGCTCACAGCAGACGTCTTTGTCCGCCTCCCGCTGCAGAGTCTCAGTCTCGTCTGGGACGACGCCTGCAACAATCCAGGTTTGTCCGTGTCTTTGTCTGTTTGTGAGTGTGACCACATTTTAAAAGGCTCGTGTTTTAGAGGCTTTGCTGCAGAAAAGTTTAAATGTAGTCAACGAAGAAAGTGTCGGAGCTAATCCCGTCTGTGACGGAGCACGTCCGTCAGTGATCGCGGGCAGCGCGACGTCCTACACATACACACTTTCACGCATTTACTCATTGTTCCACCCATACACACAACCAGACAGAACATACAGAGACTAACTTACTTCTGATCTCTTCTCTTCCCGTTTGATGGACCGCGTGCTCAAACCGGGCCATAACTTCCGGGTGCGTTAAATGTATTGTGTTCGCGCAGTGGCGCGCATCACATGACTAGAGACAATAATTACCTTTATGTATAAACATTTATGGACACTCAATTTCTGACGACGCCTATGTGTGTAAAGAACTCTGTGACACTGTCTTCACTAGCGTTACACGTCTCTGGAGTAATCCATGTTCAAAATGACTACATCTGCAGAGTTTGAGCTGCTTTGAAAAAAAACAGCAGCGAGCTCATAAAATGGCGACAGGCTCAAGCCACAACCACCAGAGGGCGCTTTGCCACTTTTAAAAATGTCCGCCATTGTTGTTTGCCTCTTTGTTTAATGCCACCTCCTTTTTGATGCATTTTTAATCACAGGTCACTTTCAAAAAGACAATATTCAAATAAATGGGTTCTTAAAGTTTAGTCAGTGCAGTTTTATAATATAAATCTTTCAAAGGCAGAGTATTTAGACACAATGTGCTCTACTTGGTTCAAACACTTCTCTATATTCACCAGAAGAGGGCGACAAAAACATTATTTACAACTCCATGTATCAGTGTTGTTCTGGGGCTGTAACTCTAGTCCTTTATTTGGCAGTAGTCGACAGGAAACGGGGTGAGACAGTGAGGGGAGTGACACTGGACAAATGAACCGAGCGAGACCCCCGTTTTTTTTGTCTTGTAGTTTTTTTGCAACAAACACAATCATTTTTATTTTAAATGTTTTTGAACTAATAATTTCATGGGCCCTTAGAATCACCCTAGCATCCCCCACCTTTACGGTGCGGCTGCTTGTATGTCTTGTCTCCCAGAGTACATTCTTTTCCCTCCCAGAGGCCTGTTTCTTGCTAGAAATTTCTTATCTTTGGGCGGCAGTGGCTCAGTGGCTGTCCTTCAACCGGAAGGTAGTAGGTTAGATTCCCGCTCTCCCCAGTTTATACTGTCGTTGTGTTCTTCGGCAAGACACTTAACCCACCTTGCCTTGTATGATTGTGTGAGAATGTGAATGTATTTGGTAATGGTCAGAGACGCTGTAGGCGCAAAATAACTGCCACGTCTCTGTCAGTCTGCCCCAGGCAGCATTGGCTACAGGTGTAGCTTACCATCACCAGTGTGACTGTGTATGAATTAATAATTGATATGTAAAACGTCTTTACGTCCCCAGAAAAGCGCTATATAAAATTGATGTAATAATAATATCTCTTAACATTATTTAAACTGTTAGATTAGAGACATAGGGCTCATCCATCTCAGCCTACTGCTCGGTGTCTACATTGGAGTTTTCGCTCCGTTTCATTTTTGGGAGAAAACCAAAGTGTTCTTAGTCCAGATGAGTAAGTACGGTCCGTCTAGTCTTTTTAGAGTCTTTAGCAAGGCCTTCTCTCGGTGGGACATGTTTGCAGAAAGTCTCCAAAAGACTTCCAGAACTAATGACTGAGCCTCTCTCAGCTCCTCTTAATGTGGAGGAGCAGCTGCTGTTCTCTGGGCTTGTCCTGGTGACTGTCTCTAAAGTAGTGCTTATTGTTTTTGTCTTTTGTATTTAAGATGTCACTTTTGGTCGTAGACCATAAGAGTGTGGAACAAAGACCAGTAAATTAAGAACCTTACCGTGGGACTCATCTACGTCTTGACCATAACAAACCAGTACATCCAGGGCTTGTAGAAATGAAAATGTCTCGTACCCTTTGAGAAAGGTAGTCTTTAGTAGCCCGACATGCAATTAACTAACCGAAATGACTATTATTTCTTTTTTTTTTTATTGATGACGGTTAAGTTTTTTTTTTATTTTATTTTTTTCATCAAAGACATGGGGGTATAATATTCCTATTACATTTTAGTAACTATTATGTACATTATACTCAACATGTGGCTAAATAATGCTTTTTTAACATGTATGTGAAGGTTCTGCAAGGTTAAAGCAAAGGAATCTGGAGGAGGTTTTAAAGCTGAAGCTGTTTCTTCTCTTATCCCAAGAGCCTTTTTATTTTTTATTTTTATGCTGAGTTCAACCGGTTGAACACAAGTTGGTGGAACGCATTGTTCGAAGAGATGTTGACAACTTGTGTTACGGAAATCTTTTTCTCACTTTTACATTTCTGTCTCTTACAGAGAAACAAGGGATCCTTGGTCAGAAGCAAACTCTGATAAAATAAAGAAGCTAACTACATCAACTGCTTCTATAATGCACACGTGTGACCAGTGTGGGGTCAAGTTTACCACTGTGCAGAGTCTCAAAAGACACCAGCTCATCCACACTGGAGAGAAGCCTTACAGCTGTGACCAGTGTGGGAAGACATTTTCACAGGCAGGTAGTTTAAAACAACACCAGCTCATCCACACTGGAGAGAAGCCTTACAGCTGTGACCTGTGTGGGAAGACATTCTCAACAGCAGGTAATTTAAAACAACACCAGCTCATCCACACTGGAGAGAAGCCTTACAGCTGTGACCTGTGTGGGATGACATTTTCACATGCAAGTAATTTAAAACAACACCAGCTCATCCACACTGGAGAGAAGCCTTACAGCTGTGACCTGTGTGGGAAGACATTTTCACAGGCAGCTCATTTAAAACGACACCAGCGCATCCACACTGGAGAGAAGCCTTACAGCTGTGACCTGTGTGGGAAGACATTTTCACATACTAGTACTTTAAAACAACTCCAGCTCATCCACACTGGAGAGAAGCCTTACAGCTGTGACCAGTGTGGGAAGACATTTCCACAGGCAGGTCATTTAAAACGACACCAGCTCATCCACACTGGAGAGAAGCCTTACAGCTGTGACCAGTGTGGGAAGACATTTCCACAGGCAGGTCATTTAAAACAACACCAGCGCATCCACACTGGAGAGAAGCCTTACAGCTGTGACCAGTGTGGGATGACATTTTCACATGCAAGTAATTTAAAAAAACACCAGCTCATCCACACTGGAGAGAAGCCTTACAGCTGTGACCTGTGTGGGAAGACATTTTCACAGGCAGGTAGTTTAAAACAACACCAGCTCATCCACACTGGAGAGAAGCCTTACAGCTGTGACCTGTGTGGGAAGACATTTTCACAGGCAGGTAGTTTAAAACAACACCAGCTCATCCACACTGGAGAGAAGCCTTACAGCTGTGACCTGTGTGGGAAGACATTTTCACAGGCAGGTAGTTTAAAACAACACCAGCTCATCCACACTGGAGAGAAGCCTTACAGCTGTGACCTGTGTGGGAAGACATTTTCAGTAGCAAGTCATTTAAAACAACACCAGCGCATCCACACTGGAGAGAAGCCTTACAGCTGTGACCTGTGTGGGAAGACATTTTCACAGGCAAGTCATTTTAAACAACACAAGCTCATCCACACTGGAGAGAAGCCTTACAGCTGTGACCTGTGTGGGAAGACATTTTCACAGGCAGGTAGTTTAAAACAACACCAGCGCATCCACACTGGAGAGAAGCCTTACAGCTGTGACCTGTGTGGGAAGACATTTTCACAGGCAGGTCATTTAAAACAACACCAGCTCATCCACACTGGAGAGAAGCCTTACAGCTGTGACCAGTGTGGGAAGACATTTACACATACAAGTACTTTAAAACAACACCAGCTCATCCACACTGGAGAGAAGCCTTACAGCTGTGACCTGTGTGGGAAGACATTTTCACAGGCAGGTCATTTAAAACCACACCAGCTCATCCACACTGGAGAGAAGCCTTACAGCTGTGACCTGTGTGGGAAGACATTTTCACGGGCAAGTCATTTAAAACAACACCAGCTCATCCACACTGGAGAGAAGCCTTACAGCTGTGACCAGTGTGGAAAGACATTTTCACATACAAGTACTTTAAAACAACACCATCTCATCCACACTGGAGAGAAGCCTTACAGCTGTGACCAGTGTGGAAAGACATTTTCACATACAAGTACTTTAAAACAACATCATCTCATCCACACAGGACACAGACAATACTATTGTGACTATTGTGGAAAGACATTTAGAAGTTCAGGTTCTTTTAGGAGACATTACTCTGAACACACTCGAGAGTTGGTGATACCATGTGAGCTGTGTGGAGAGATATTTTACTCTAAACAGACTTCTTCTCGACACCTAAAGAAACACACTGATTTGGAAATGGGGAGGGGAGGACCACAATGAGACTCTGCATCCTAAAGTTTTTATATGTGTGCATTATGCCCGCCTCTCAGCTCCAGGGTCTTGGATGGACGTGTATTGAGCTGACGTGTCTGTCATAGATGTGTATAGGTTTATGTGTATATGCCACTAAAGGCTGATTTATGCTTCTGCGTCGGGTGTACGCCGTAGTGTACGCCGTAGGCTACGCACGTAGGCGACGCCGTCGTGAGCATTTATACTTCTGCGTATGTCTGTTTTGCTCTGCAGTACACCGCCGAAACGCTAGTTGACGCGAGCGGGTACCACTGTGGAATTGTTTTTTTTTTTTTAATTTTTCACCCCACGGAATTGTGCCATGGCAAAACATTGTGTGTCGTGGTCAACCTGGTGTGTAACTTTTATTGGTGTAAAATATAATGCACCAATAAATTACATGAGGGATATTTTTTTAAGTTTGTACTATACATACAAATGGTCGAACTATGTATAAGATAATGCACCAGGTAAAGGTGCAATGGTCTATAATTGTTTACATTAAATAGAGCAAACGAGCAAACTATACAAATAAATTAACTGTAAGAGCTTAATGTACTGTAACCTTAACCATAAAATATGCATACAGCAGGAACCAACATAATTGGTTCAAACTATATACACAAATTGTTTGATGCAAAAGATAGTAAAAAACAGGTGCAATTGTCTTGAATTGTAAATTAAAAACAGATGCAAAAGAGCAAACACAGACACATGTGCTACTATTAGTTAATGTTTATTTGCAATAACCTTCACACATTTTTTGAAACAGTATTTTTTTTTTTAATAAACAGTGTAAACTACATTCAAATATGGGCATGACAGTGCAATGTATTAATGTGGAATGGTCTACAATTATTATCAAAAATAGATGTAAAAGAGAAA